>PVKC010018145.1:0-19801 GCA_004027635.1 Crocidura indochinensis
CAGGAACACTCAGGGGTTACTCCTGGCTCTACACTCAGATATTGCTCTTGGCAGGCTTGGGGGACCATAGGGGATGTTGAGAATCGAACCCAGGTCCATTCTGGGCCAGCCACATGCAAGGCAAAAGCCCTACTGCTGTGCTATCTCTACAGCCCAGAATTTTTTAACTTCTCATGTTCACTTTTTAGAAGCAGTTTCAAATCCACTTTCTTACTTGCCTTTTAAACTTGATGGAGCAGTTCTATTGATGTGTTCTGGGTCCAAGATTGCAATGGATTGGGAAAAATTCACCCTCCTCATATTTGTGGTTAATCTGATGCCATGAAGTCAGATACAAAGCAAGTGCCAGTTCTGGTATAGTTTGAGATCAAACAGTTTCTGAGGACTAGCTGTACTCCACTCTTGTTGTGCAAATGACTTACGTACAATTTCAGATCAATTTTTCTCCAGTTAGTCTGTGTAGGTGGAATCCCATCTCTAAGGGAATAGTCTGAAACCTTGTCAAGTACTGATCACACAAAAGGTTAATGAGAAAAGGCGGCCTCTTGCCAGATTTCTCTCCAAATGATACATGGTCTTATTAGTTTTGGCTCCTAAAGAAGATTTTTCTCACCTGTCCTACAAGCTTACTGTGCTTTATAGCTGTCATGGGGTTTTAATGGGGAGGTGAGATATTTAGGGGGAAAGGAATAGTATTGGTTTGATTTTGTTTGTTTGTTTTACCTAACTCACTTTTATAGCTTTCACTCATCTGACATTATTTTACTTTTTATATTGTCAACTGGATTTTGTTGGCATACAACAGCACAAAATTTCTGCTACAGACCTATCACTCCTATTCTTAGCATGCTTTGACAAAAACCGCAGTGTTTTAATTGTCGTCTTTTCCACTTTAAGTGCTACAACATCTCCCAAGCAATGTCATAGGCAACTAAGGGATAAAATCCAAGATTTAAAGGTGCCAGATTTCCCGTGCTTTTAACAGTAGTCACTTTATGTATATAAAATTCTTCAGCTTTCTTTTTTAGTTTATAGAGTCTCAGAGCGGGAATAGCAGGTTTTTACCTAAACTTATTATGCTGTCGAATTGGGTCTCTAGTGCACCCTCAAGAGCTTGCATTATTTACAGAGGCTGGGCTATCATTTTAAATCCTGTTGTTTCTGATGCCCGTTATCATTCTTGACAAACTCTTCTAGCCTGTGGTCTGTTTTCCTGTGTTTGTTTCCATTTATTTTCCCCAAACCACCAGCTGAGCAAAGATTTACCTAGCTTTTGTTTAAACAAACCCTGTACAGTTCACTCTTCAGCCAACATTCCAAATACTGTTGAGACAGTAACATTTTCCATTTTTGCCCCCAATTCTTTTATTTGCGAGGTGTGTACATTTTGTATGTGTGGTTATATACCTGTCTTTGTTAGTTCTGTTGTACATTCACAATGAAAAACCAGAAAGCATGGCTCCTCCAAAATCATTAATAACACAACTTTCAGCTACTGTTTCTGCTTGTAAATTTTTCATTTCACATAATACAATCTCAAAAGACCACAGAGAATTCAGCCTTGCTTATCTCTGTGCTGCAGATGATGGTTTATAGCCATACCCAAACCCAGTGCAGACTGTTTGCTGCTCAGGACTCTATTTTGTTTTCATCTAACATTAGCACATTATAAAGATTGGAGATTGACAAGCAACCACGTTTTTTATTAAGAAACTCATCAAGATTTAGAGTCAGTCTGTTATGAAGTCCTAGCATTTGGAAAAAAATCAAGAAGTGGACTACCAGTGACCCAGGCACTATTTAAGATTTCCTTGATAAGGACCCAGCAGGGATTAACATACTGATATAGTATCTTAGGGAAATCATTTCATAACTATTCTTTTCACTCTTAGCTACAAACTTTTACTTTTCCTAGGATCTTCTCTCTTGATCTGTAATGCATTTATTTAACCATAGTCTCCAACCTGTAGCATAATAAAATTTTATAGAACTTTGATAAGGTTATTGGAAGAATAACCTTGAGTACATTGTGTTCGATAAATGCCCTATTTTTACAAAGGGGTTGCTAAAGTATATTGAGATCTTTTTAATGCACCGTGCTTCTGCTCAGGTATAAATGCAAATCTGTTCACAATTGTGATTGAACTGAGCTTGAGAATAAATGCCCTATTGATTCTGCCTGCAAATAAAATAGAATTTCCACAAACTTTCTACACTTTCTTGTGTGATTGGCCGGATTTCTATTATAGATTGTGAATCTGAAGGACAATGACCAAACAAAGGGACTAATAAGATTTTATTTTATGGGAGCCGGGAGGTGGCGCAGGAGGTAAGGTGCCTGCTGCCTTGCCTAGGATGGACCACGGTTCGATCCCCCGGTTCCCATATGGTCCCCCGTGCCTGCCAGGAGCGACTTCTGAGCGAATAGCCAGGAGTAACCCCTGAGCGTCACTGGGTGTGGCCCAAAAACCAAAAAAAAAAAAAAGATTTTATTTTATATTAGTAAAGAATTTCTCTTGAAATTTCCACTCCTGCCATTTCTTCTCACCCTTTTCATAACAGTAGATAATCAAGAAAAAAAGGAGGGGGAAAGCATAATGATAGCCTTTAATCTTTCTAATATATTAATGTTAAACCTTTATAGTTTTGCAACAAAGGTTTAGTACTTGAACATGAATCTTTTCCCACTTCTTAACAGGTTTTCTTTGTGCAGTTGCAAAGACCTGATTTAAAGGTAACAGAATGCTCATTATAGAGAAGATTATAAGAAAACTAATGATTTACATATGATTTATATAATTGGATAACCTCCAAATGACAGAATGACAGAATGCATTTCTCAAACTTCCCTCCTGAACCTGATATAATATTGTCTTTTCACACTGTTTTTGATAGCAAGAAATCATTTTTAATGAGAAACATCCTCTATTAAAGCATATATAGGGAAATAAAATTGTTGACTACGTTTTCCACTCTCAATAAATTAGGGGGTCTAGAAAAATTGGATATATTCACAGGCTAAAGTGAAAATCAAGTGAAGAGATGTATATAGGAATGCTATAAGCTGTATCCTTTGACCTTATTTATAGATTAAAAGTGTCAATACATTTTTTACAATTTTTATTGAGACCGATATGAATTTCAAGTCTTTCCCAGTTATATTTAAAGTACACAGTGACAGTGAATTACGGCAGTTCTCATCACCAGTGTTTACCGCCAGTCTCCGCTGTTTCAAGCATGTGTCACATACCTCCACCCTTAGCTCCCTGGACTATTAGTGGAACAGGTTCCTTTTGTGTATTGAAGTGTTAATACTTAAGAGAGAGTTGAGCGGGCCCGGGAAATAGCATGGAGGTAAGGCGTTTGCCTTTCATGCAAAAAGGTCATCGGTTCGAATCCCGGTGCCCCATATGGTCCCCCATGCCTGCCAGGAGCAATTTCTGAGCATGGAGCCAGGAGTAACCCCTGAGCACTGCCGGGTGTGACCCAAAAAAACCCAACCCCCCAAAAAAAAGAGAGAGTTGAGCAAGAATATTCATTGAAGAATGAATGAGGAAAAGGAAAGAAGATACAGAGGAAACTATAGCTTTCTTACAGAAAAGCATTGATTAGGTTTAAAAAAACAATTATAGATGGCTAGTAAAATATCTGAGATATACCCACTGAATGGAAAGTATTGACTATAAAAACAATTATATCATAAGGATGATTTATTATGGCATGCATCAATGATTTAGAATCGTATTAAGTTGACCTATGTAGTTTTTTATATGTTAGTATGTTATTTTTTAATTTTATGAATTGGAGGTGAGTATTGAAAACCTGGAAATATAATCGGTTGATTGGAATGGAGATAGTTTGTGAATAGAATATTAAGGTTAATTATAAAAAGACTTCATGTTTCTAACTTATATTAATTCATATATTTAATATTGCAAGATGAATATTTATATTAAATTTAAAAATATGCATTCAGAAAATTTCTCCATTTTTAAAAAATATTTACAAGTCATTTTGATTTTTCTTATTTTATTGTATTGAAACCAGTGTGATCTACAAAGTGTTTCAGAGTTGAATTTCAGTTATACAGTGAATCAGGGCCATTCCCATCACCAGTGTCAACCTACATCCCTCAGTGATCCCGGAGTGCATTCTATACCACCACACTTTGTCCCCTGGCCTGCCAGTATAGCAGGCCCATTTAAATTTAGATAGTTAAAGTTTAGGTCTCTTGATTTTATTGTTGTTGACTTTTGTTTGGATACTTAGATCTGTCCTTTTTCAATCCGCTAATGTACCTAAGACCACATGACCCATGATCCTCATACTTTATTTTTAATTTTACAGAAAAATGCAGAAATATGAGGTAAAACAATGTAATATTTGTCCCAAGGATCTGTGAAAAGGGCCGGAGTTCCAATTTAAAAGATAAGAAAGAAAAAAAATAGAAAAGAAAGAAAAAGTGGTGTGACAAATTTATTTGTGTAGGTTCAGCAAAAGTTGGGGAAAACAGAAAGGAAAAACCTTTGGCCTAAAGACAGGGAGACCAGACAGGGAGACCCTACCATAATGTATCCTGCCATAAAACCAACTACAGGCTCCAGGCATACTAAGTTGTCTAACCCCAAACTCTTTCTTCATGGTTCCAGTAATTTTCTTAATCATGGTTGTTGCAGTCGGGTTTCTGTAATTAGAGATCTTGGTTTTTGCACAAATCCTATGTTAAAGTCAGTGTGTCATAGAGCGTCTTCTGATTTCATTTCACTTTTAGGTAAAAATGCAGGTTAACCTGCCCTGAAAGCAAGTTGTTGCTGTTTCCAAGTCATCAGAGTATCATATGAACCCTCACTCTGGAGCAAGTTGGTACCAGGGCAGATTTAAGGTCTTTCCCAGTAGAAGTTCGATTCCTGATTTTGGTGCAGAAAACTGTCAGTTCCAAAGATGGGAACCAAGTTTCAAGGGTGAATGGCTGATATCCAATCAACTGACGCCTAACTCGAGTCACTATGGCAAATGTTCAGAGTGAAAAGTCCCACTGCAATATAAAATTTATAAGTTCCTATCAGAATTAGATATTAACTTCTTTCTATTCATAAGATTTCCTCATTTTAATGAGCCCATGCAAAATAGGAACAATGCCACATGATACTACTGCTGCATATGGGGGAAAATAACAAGCTAAACAGTCCCTATAAGCTGGTTCTAACATGAACTCAGAACCCAGGAGAAACTTATCTACTAGAATTTCCTACTAAACAGGGGCCGGGCAGTGGTGCTAAAGGTAAGGTGCCTGCCTTACCTGTGCTAGCCTTGGACGGACCACGGTTTGATCCCCCGGTGTCCCACATGGTCCCCCAAGCCAGGGACGACTTCTGACTTCTGAACGCACAGCCAGGAGTAACCTCTGAGCGTCACTGGGTGTGCCCCAAAAACCAAACAAAAAAAAAAGAGAGAGAGAGAGAATTTCCTACTAAACAAATCCAAAAAAATGTATGGGGAAAACTACATCTACATAAAGAGATACAGAATGAGAATTATACCTATTAAGAATATATAGAAAGAAATAAACTAAAGAAATATACATTCCCCTTTTAAGTCTTTTGCAATAGTCTGGTGGGGTATAAAATCAGGAGCATGACTTCAGCCTGGAGTCCGAAAAGAAGCTCCCAACATTCACGTATCAGGAAATGACCTCAAGTAGCGGGTTTCTCGAAAATCAAATCTGGTAGCAAGCAACAATCTACAGAAAAAGGGAGGAGGGAGAAAAGGGGCCACATAGAGAAAATCAGCAGCAGTGATGGTGGCAGCTTCTTCGCATACTGAGAGAAGGAAAAGAGGGCTGAGAAGCTGTCTTTTTGCTTTGGGAACTGGTTGGCAGCTGGTTGGTGTGGGGGAATGTTACGGTTCCTGAAACTTAAGAACTGAGTGTCAAAAGGGTTAAATAGGGAGACATAACATATCAGGAATGAGAGAGTGAATGGATTGAAAAGTTTTTGTAGCGTGTAAGAAGGGGGGAAGGAAGAATATATATAACATGGGGGAGGACCATATATAACATAAACAGACATTATGTACATTACAGATGGACATTAAATAGATATAGTGGTAACCAACACATACACACGGACAGTGAAGATAAATAATACATAGGTTGTAGTTGAAAAACTAACCCAGGTAGAATGGGTCAGAACACTTAAAAATATATAAAGTCGGGGGCCCGGGAGATAGCATGGAGGTAAGGCATTTGCCTTTCATGCAAAAGGTCATCGGTTCGAATCCCGGTGCCCCATATGGTCCCCCGTGCCTGCCAGGAGCAATTTCTGAGCATGGAGCCAGGAGTAACCCCTGAGCACTGCCGGGTGTGACCCAAAAAAAAAACAAAAAAAAGATTAAAAAATATATATATAAAGTCAACAAGCAGATGGCAAGGATTTTCAATTTCTAGGCAAATCATTGATGAGGGTAAGCTTTACTTAAGAAGGCTTCCTGGGTTAGATTGTGCATAGAGCATTCTTAAAACAATGATAATCTTCAAGTCTATAATACTAAGTAATATGGTAATGAACACTATAAAAGGAGTCTACACCATGAAGTACCATCTAATGGGTCCTAATGGATTCCTTTCCAGAAAGCAAATTGAAATCATGAGTTTTATGATGTAATAATAGTATTATTATTATTATTTAATAGTAAACTAGCTTGAGTTGAAAATTAATTGCAATAGCATACTCAGTGAATGAGCATGTAGGAAGACTATGGCATGCAGTTGCCTATTTCAATGATATCTGTGGTCATAAACTTTTGATTATATAAGCAGGCCTAATCAAATGAAAAATGAACAGATAAGAATATTTGTCAAGACAGTGTCTTAGTGAGTACTGTATTTTAAGTCTAATACAGCACTGCAATGTGAAACTTGGGTGACCAGTCTATATTTCCAATAACCACTATAAACAAAAAGATTAAAGAGCTATTATAGCATATTAAAATCAAGACATTAGAAATTCTTGTAGTGAGCACTGTAGTGGGAGTCCATGGCTCCCAAATGCATACTGTACCTGTTTTTGTGGCTAAAACACTAGAACATTATTGTACACTATAAAGAGCAGTTGATCAAACACCTTCTAAATCTAAACAGCTGTATCCATTGCTGAAGATCTCTGAATATAAAAGTGAATATATACTTTTGTGTTTCTCCTCTTCTACTCAATTGCTTTTTTTCATCTTTGCTACTCTCTGGGGTCAACAGTGTCTGAGACAACTACCATTTAGACCATTGTGTTTCTCCATGCAGTTATTCTAAATAGCACATATAAGTGATATAATTCTGTATTCATTTTTCTTCTAGTTTACTTCATTTAACATAATATCTTCTAGTTCTATCCATGTTGCTGCAAATTGTATCACTGCATCATTCCTTACAACTAGGTAGTATTCCTTTGTATATATGTACCACAGCTTCATGATGCACTCATTTGTTGAACATCTAGGTTGATTCCACGTCTTAGCTATTTTACTCAGTGGTGCAATCAATAGTGGTGTATGTACAATTTGTTAGATGAAAGTTTTTCTGCATGGGGGATAGATACCTAAAAGAAGGATTGTGGGGTAATATGGCAGCTCAATGTTGAGATAAGTATCAACTCCATACTGTTTTCCATGGGGGTTGGATCAGGCAGCATTCCCAGCAGTAGTGGAGAAGAGTTCTTTTTCTCACCACACCCCCGCCAACAGAGATTATTTCCAGTATTTTTGATATATCCATCCTCACTGGTGTAAAATTATTTTTCTTCTTGATTTGGATTTTCCTAAGGATAAGTGAAGATGAGCATTTTTTTCATGTGTCTACTGGCTATCTATTGTTCTTCCTCAGAGAAGTGCCTGTTCATTTCCTCTCCGCATTATTTTATGTTTTTTTAGGTTTTGTGGAGTTAACCTTTTAATTACTTTGAATATCCTAGATATCAACCCTTTATCTGATGTGTTGATTGTGCAAAACTTTTCTCCCTTTCAGTTAGCTGCCTTTTAATTTTAACCTATATTTTTTTGCCATACAGAAATTAATCAGGTATTATCAGTTATGTTTTCTCTTGCTTTGATTCTTTGTTTAGAACTGTTTTTGAATACTTATATCTTGTTTTCTAACAGTGAGTCATCATAAGATAAACATACTCATTTTACTTCAGATGTGTACACATTGCCTTCCCATTGGCAAGAACCCAGTAAACACTTACTGGACATGAGTTATTAATGCCTTTAGCTGTTGATCTGAGGAATTCTTGCTACTAATAAAATTATACCAGAATGATTTGAGCCACTGTACCATTTAGTGCTTAATATACTCATGAATTTGCATTAATTTTTATAACAGAATATAATTCTATTTTATGTCCATTGTCTAATATTTCTTGTGAAATGCCTAAAATCTCTTAAAATATTAAATCAGATTTTAAAAGGGGCCTTCAGGTCAAAATGGTGAACCACCTTGAAGAGTATATGCAAAGATCAAGTACATTGATACACCCTAGTGCTGCCAGGAGTAGAACAGTCCATTTTTTTGCATTGTTTAGTTTGATCATATGTTTTTTAGCATTTCTTTTTTTGTTGTTATGAGCTAAAAACACTACATTTTCACATTGGTTAATTCAATAGGCCACTTTGATGCACAAATGCAGCCAGATAATTATATTTGATCTAACCTTATACTGGACTTGTTCATGAAATATTGTGTGTATATATGTGTTTCTCTTATGAACCCAAATACATTTTATAAATGTATTTATATTATGTATTAATGTATGACCAAAGGGTCATACTTTATAGAGATTCAAAAGGTATAAGAGTTTGCTTTAATATTTCATAGGGAAATTTTATTCAATTAATAAGACAAATAAGCTTTAAACATGATAAAATTATTGGGGCCGGAGAATTAGCATGGAGGTAAGGCATTTGCCTTTCATGCAGAGGGTTGGTGATTCGAATCCCAGAATCCCATATGGTCCCTTGAGTCTGTCAGAAGCAATTTCTGAGCATAGAGCCAGGAGTTACCCCTGAGTGCTGCCGGGTGTGACACAAAAACAAAAAAAATTCTATATGTACTAAAATAGTAATTGTGTTTTGTTTTATTTACTCTTGAGCTCTCCAAAGGTGTTTGGAATGACATAAGCTAAGCTTTTTAATCAGAGATCATTCTTGTCATTGCTCTGTGGAGTAAGTGTATGGGGTGACAAGGATTGATCCTTGATTGAGCACATACAAAACGAGTATCCCAGCCCATTTTTGCTGTTTATAAATATAATTACTTAGTGTTTGACTACTTTTATATGTGTGCAGAACTAAACATTTTATTCTAGCTGGTAACCTATATCAGAAACATACTATTTTGTGGATCAACTTTTATATATGCATGCTCACTGTGAGGGCTTTGAAATTAAATTTCCTTTAGAGTTAAGCACTTCTTATCTCAACAGGGCATCTAAAGAAATAATATCTTTTTTATAGCTCCATTGTGTGGGTCTTTGAACATCTTATATTTGAAACTAACCTTTACAATGAGCTGAAGTGAATATATAGAATTTGGTGCTTTTCTGTTCACTCCTTGTATTGAAGAGTACCTGGGGTCATCATGAGTAGAAGATAGCTGTGTCAATAACAAAGGAGGAAAAGATAGGAATAGACCTGAGAGGCCCTTCCTACAGAAATATCATTAACATTTTCCTAGTGAGGAGTTTATTTAGTGCATTGAAGAGCACTGTCCCACCACTATTTAGTCTTACTAAGTTCTTTCAAAGATAGACTTCATTTTGTAAACCCTACACAGTCTTTGGGCTGTTGTTTTATTGGGTTGGTTGCTTGACACTTTAAGCTCCATAGCCTAAGATGAGAAACTTTCCTTATCAACAAAAGTAATTCAGCACAAGGAAAGCGTTCTCAGAGAATTGCATGTCATTCAGCATCGATAATGTGCTTCTAGAGACGCTGTCTTAATACAAATGGACATATTTGGCTTAAATAGTTTTACTATTACTTTTCTTTACTAAAGACACATAATGATCGCCGTGGCGGAAGGCTAATTGCCCTTTTATAGAATATAGCAAATATCATGACATTACACAGGAGGAAGGATCCGGAAATGTTCCTTATGCTTGTCATGGGCTTGGTCACTAATACTAATACTAACATTTCAGATCTAGGTGAACAAATCTGTTAGGTCTATTTCGTTCACTTAACGAAAGCCCTTGATGTGAGCATCATAATAGGGAAACTTTCTCAGAAGCGTTTCTTGCACACATCAAGAGTAGTAGATACTGTATCAACCTTTTTTATTCTTCTTATCTGAAACAGTCTTAAAAATGGTTTAAATGGCAATTGGGTAGCATGCAATACTGCAATTACAAATACATGCAATTGCTTGGTAATAGAATCAGTTCATAATTAGTTTTCTCTTTTAATAAAACCAGTGCAAATGTCCAGAAAATATTTTTAACATCCCATATTACATACTAATAAACTTCTGAAAACATAAAAGTCAGTAGTCTCTTTAGAAGATAGTTTTTAGTAACACTGGATAGCAGAACTGGAAAAAATAGAATTCAGTGAAAGAACCATGTGTTCATTCGTATGACTCTTTTAATTCTCACAACAGCACTAGATGGTAGATACTTGTAATAGTAATTTTTAAATTGCAAACGAATAAACCAAGACAGATCAAGTGGTGTGGGTGAAAGTCATTGAGCTGATAGACAAAATGTTTTATCTTCTAAGTCTTTCAACTTTGTAGGCTTTATAGCAGATCAGTCGCCTGCCATTTTGTGACATCGGATGTGTTCCCTTTCGATTTAGTTCACAACGTAATAACCATGTTTGATTTTATACTGAAGTGTCTTCTAATTTTTAAAGAAATGCTGTAAATAGTTTATTTTATGGGATTGTTTTCCTGTGTAGGTGGAAGTTAGTACTAAAATATTTTGATATTTTTTCAAAACATCTGTTTAATACACTCATTAACTCTAATTTGAAGAATTCTGCACTTGTGTAAGACAGAATTTACCAATAGAGCTCAGGTATAAAAACAGTTTGTGAATAAGCCCTCATCTTGTTATTCTTTATCTGCCAAGAGAATATGATAAGCAAATGTGCTCAAAAGTAGTGGTTAGCTAAATCTTTTCCCCAATGAGTATTTAAGTATTTCCCCTCCAACACTCATGAATAAAAATAAAAAGTCTAAATTGTTGCGCAAATCACCCTGAGCTGTATAAATGATTAAATGGTGATTTTGTATTAATAGAGCTCAAAAGCAAATATTTTAAATGTTTTGCTAAGTAAATAGCAGCTTTTCCTCCATAGACACACAAACACACACATATGCATGCTTCACTTACATCATAGTTAACAAGATTGACAATTTAAAATAATTTTCATGGGACAATGATAGTACAGTACAGTAGATAGCGTATGTGCCTTGTGCACAACTGATCCAGATTCAATCCCTGGCATCCTGTAGGGTCTCCGAAGCACCCCTAGGAGTGAGTCCTGATTGTAGATCCAGGAGTAATCTCTGAGTGTCACTGGCTATGGTCCCCAACTGAAAAAGTTACACCTTAACCAGACTGGCAACTTTTCTCCCTGTCAGCATACACACAAGCATACTTTAATTTTAGCTTATTAAGCTTATGTTGACATATGAATGAAAATCATACTGTGGTTGCATTTGTTTTTATTTCCCATTTCTGTCAACTGTTTTCAAATTTTATTATACAAAAATTTGACAGTGCAGAAAAATAATTAAAATGCTGTCTTTTGCTCTATACATTTTTAATTAATAGGGTTTAACTTTCTTCAAACTTTGGATGATTTCAAATTATTTTTCTCTTAGAAAGTGAATGGGCCTGAGATATAGTACAGTTGGTAAGGCATTTGCCTTTCATGTTCCCAATCCTTTGTTTCATCTCCAGCAACACTTGCCCTCACCAAGGACCACCAGGAGTGATCTCTAAGCTCAGATCTTAAAGCAACTCTGGACACTTTCAGGTGTGGTCCAAAGACAAAGCAAACAAATAGGACTATGTAGTTGTCCTCTTTTGGTCTATATTTCAATAGCAACTATATAGGATTACTATAAGTATTTTTTCTAAATGTTGATGTTCAGATTTTTTCAAATACAGTCAACTTCATAAAACTATTACTTGTAAGTAGTAAATCATTTGGAGACATGGGCTAACCTTTTTATCGTTGCTAAAATAAACAAATAGGGAATGCATTGGCTATATGCACAAAATTATAAGTCCTATATGTAGAGGACTATATGTATATATGGATGCTTTAGTTATCAGTTAGAAATGGCAGAACTTCCAGCAAATAACTCTTTTGCTAAAGCAAGAATAGCAGAAAAACTGAAAAAGTAACTGAGATATAATGGGCCTGTATTGCATGTATACCATCACTGGTTTAATTCCAGCAATAAAATCAAAGATAACTATGTTAATATGAAAGGTTAATTCTGGGTTTCTTGAATCCAATCTTTGATTATCATGATCATTGTGAAAGAAATTCTGGTAATATCCTATTTTATTAATGATTTAATTTTATGCTCACTTTAAACTCTTCAAAATAGATTATTGAAAATATTTAGGTGTCATATCTGGTAGTTCTCTGTGTGTAGGGGGAGGAGACAAAAAGAAATAGCATGTAGTTCCATGGATTAATCTCATGGACTCATACCAGACTTGGGCTCTCCCACATGAACTATATTCCCAACTTCAACTGATGACTTAAATAGTTGGAACATGAAGTTATTCTTCATGTGTCATTGGTTTTTATGGCATACCATGTGATTTGTTGACCCGTCACTATCCATTGTGACCTTTTACTACAAAAGCACTTTGAGAAAAATTATCTCTATTACTCATGGCTGTGTAAATATTGTACCTGCTGAAGCTACATTTTATATGATCCTCATTCAGTCTTGCATTTTTATTAAGAAAAGTTGATGTGTATGTATCTATATCT
Source organism: Crocidura indochinensis (assembly GCA_004027635.1). Taxonomy (NCBI): domain Eukaryota; kingdom Metazoa; phylum Chordata; class Mammalia; order Eulipotyphla; family Soricidae; genus Crocidura; species Crocidura indochinensis. The sequence goes on from PVKC010018145.1 coordinate 13,009, forward strand.
ATATCTATATCTATATTTATATCTATATATATTCCTCCCCAGGATTGGCCCCATATTACTCATTTATTAGAACATCCTTTTTGAAAATTCATCCCCTTTACATACAGTATCTGCCCATATAACCTCAGTGATACAAGTGTGAAAGTAAAGCTTTTGCTAACCTTCTGAGTATACCTGCCAGCAAGGGCATCGAAAAGAAATTAGCACCTTGTTAGCATCATGTTAGTACATGACTTTTCAACAAAAATAAATTACTTTGAGCATATTTGAACAATAACAAAAGATTCATCTGATAGAGAAAAGAATTTTCATTAAGTTTAACAACAAAAATACCACAATTTCATCATTCACCTTCTTTCTTTAAAGGAGAACAGAAAATTAGATGTAGTGAAAATTTCAAAAATATTTATTCTGAGTACCTTACCATTAAATATATTATCAAGAATCATGTCAGCATGATTCAAAATAATAATCACATCTTGAAATGTTTGGGTCTACTCTAATTCAACTGCAAACATCTTGGGTTGATACTATCATTATTTCAGTCCACATTATTTTAAAATTTAGTACAGGTAACATATACATATTTAATTTAATTTAACACATAAACAGCAAACTTGAAGGACAAACCTTTAAAATAGGATGCCATGTACTTCATAATCATTCTCTTCCAAATTCCAAATAAAAATTATATAATAATGACTCTTGGTTGTTTTGCAACATTTAGATTTGTATGAAATTCGTTTAAATTCATTTATTTTCTTTTCCTTTATCTGCATATAATAATTTGCTATGTGAATTAGAAGAGCAATTTCAGCAATATGGGGATCTTACTGAAAAGTGCTAGTCATCTGGGACCTGTTTCTAATACCTACAGGTTGACTTTTCCAATTCATTTTGTTCTATTTTCCTCAGCTTTTCATGCCTCAACTACTTTGAATATTATTGGAATGGATAATGCTGTACATAGTTCATGTACACTCCTGATGACAATGGAGGTACACATGTAACATGTACACATGTATAACCTATTTAAACAATCACTAAAATTATATGACATAATTTTTGTTTACATCAAACATTGGTGCTGGTCTTACATGAAACAATCTGACATCATATTTTATTATCTATAAAAGTAAACTATAACTATAATAAATGAACTTCAGTTAGTCTTTTAGCATTATTCTTTTTATTAGTATCTTTATTTAAACATCTTGATTACAAATATGATTGTGATTAGGTTTCAGTCATGTAAAAAACACCCCCCTTCACCAGTGCAACATTCCCACCACAATGTCCCAAATCTCCCTCCATCCCACCCCATCCCCACCTGTACTCTAGACAGGCTTTCCAGTTCCCTCATTCATTCACATGGTTATAGTATTTCTCAGTGTAGTTATTTCTATAACTGCACTCACCACTCTTTGTGGTGAGCTTCTTGAAGTGAGCTGAAAGTTCCAGCCCTCCTCTCATTGTCTCTGAGGATTGTAGCAAAAGTGACTTTCATTTTTCTGGTACGAGACAAGGCTGTCCGCTCTCATCACTCCTCTTCAACATAGTACTGGAAGTACTTGCTATAGCGATCAGGCAAGAAAAGGATATCAAGGGAATTCAGATAGGAAAGGAAGAAGTAAAGCTCTCACTGCTTGCAGATGACATGATACTCTACTTAGAAAACCCTAAAGGCTCTATCTACCAAAAAGCTTCTAGAAACAATAGATTCATATTGGAAGGTGGCAAGCTACAAAATTAATACACAGAAATCAATGGCCTTTTTATACACCAATAATGATTGGAACTGTTTCTGAGCCATTCAGTAGTTCATGAGCATTGCCAGATGTGGTCCCCTAAAAAAAATTAAAAACAGCAATGAACATTACTATTGAAAAAGTATAGTGTACAATGGGAGTTTTGAGAATGCACTTCCAAATTACAGTCCTTCTTATTAATTTTTATGTCAAAATAAAATTAAAGCTTTTTTAGTCTTATGCAGTCTTGTTTTTTCCTTTTATTGGAGTTAAAAACCAGGAAAATATTACCGAGACACCAGTGTGATGGTGCTTCCTGCTTTTTTTTTCATTTGTGTATTTTATGGTATTAGTCTTTACTCTAATTTAAAATAATTATTGTATGTTATTAGTGGTTCAATTTTATTTTAGTGCACGTGGCACTTAAGTTCTCCCAGTACAACTTATTGAAGAGATCATCTTTATCTTATGCTCTTGACTCCTTTGTAAACTAGTTGTGAATTTTTCAGTAGGTAGATTTCTGGGTTTTCTGTTCTGTATCAATACGTATTTTCCCCCAATAACATGCTGTTTTTATTACTGTAACTTTTTATATTAAGTATAGTTTTATGTTAGCATGTGTGATGGTATAGTCATTTATTTATTTTTGTGTGTGTGTGTGGTTTTTGGGTCACACCCGGTAGTGCTCAGGGGTTACTCCTGGCTCCATGCAGAGAAATTGCTCCTGGCAGGCACGGGGGGATTCGAACCGATGACCTTTTGCATGAAAGGCAAACGCCTTACCTCCGTGCTATCTCCCGGGCCCCGTCATTTATTTTTATGGTTGAACTTAGCTATTGAGATGATTTTGTAGTTATATACAATGTATAGAATTTAATTTTCTCTTTAAGGAATACCATTTGATAAGTATTGAAAATGCACATTATCTTAGGTAAAATAGTCAAAGCACTATATATTTTGTATTAGTCAAAGTACTATATGTTTTGTATACTCAAAATTTGTTCAATGAAAAGAGTCAATATTTCATAGGTTAATGCTGGTAATTTGTGTTAATTATAATAACAAATTCATGTGTGAGCAATGGGTGTTATATACCAGCATCAATATGCTAATATATTTAAGAAACAGGGATTAGAGAGTTAGTATAAGTGTTAAGAAATTAACATTACATACAGCAACACTTGTTTGATCCCTGGTACTGTTTAGGTTTATTGAACACAAACCCAGGAATAATCCCTGTGCATTGCTATATAAGGCCCCAAGGGACTCCCCCAATAAAAACTTAAAAAATAAGAAATAGAGCAGTTTTCAGATATTTTCTTTAAATATGCATCATAATGACACTGAGTATTTGTATTAGTTTTTGTAAAATGTAGTGTGTTTAGGGGCCAGAGCTGTGGTACAACCTTTAAGGCGTCTGTCTTGCCCGCACTAGCCTAGGATGTTTCTCGGTTCGATCCTTCAGCATCCCAAATGGTCCCACAAGCCGGGAGCAATTTCTAGGCGAATAGCCAGGAGTAACCTCTGAACATCACTGGGTGTGGCTCAACCACCCCCTCCCCCCGACACACACACACACACACACACACACACACACACACACACACACACACACACAAAGGAGTGTGTTTAGAGTGTATCAAATAAACTAGCTTCTGGGAATTAACATTTCTGTTTGTTTTGTTTGGGGGAGGGTTGTCTGTTTTTGGTTTATGCTCCACCCAGGGTTCTGAACTCAGGAATTTTTCCTTGTGGTGCACAGACAACCATGGGTGCAAAGGATTGAACTTTGACCAGCTTCCTGCAAGGTATATATTTCACTGTATTATTTCTACAAGGACTGAGAATTAATTGCCTTTATCCATAGATAATTATATGGTAGTGATTGAAAACATACATTAAAATGTCACAAAAGAAGTCAGGAAAAGACAGCAAAGATTTGGTAATTTGTGAAGTTACTGATTCTTAGAATTTTGGATATATTTCCACACCATGTGAGACTATATACACATAAATAACTTAAAGAAAACTTAACCGATCAAATAATGTAATAAGTTCTGTTCATGGGTGCTGTTAACTTTCTAGATAAAATGAGGTAACATTATTTAAAATCAATGCATTAGGATAATTAAAACATAGTATTAGGAAAAGATAGTTTGGCAATTGCCTACATCCTTAGGAAAAAAAATTAAATGGAGTGGTGGGATTGTGGGTAGAAACATGTATGACTGAAACCCTATTGAAAACAGCTTTGCTATGTAAATCAAATTTAATGTATATTCCTGGAAAAATATCTTTTGAGGTGATCATATTAATTTCCTTTCCAAATAAAGGTTGCATTTTTCTTATTGTATATGGGGTGGAATTGGGACCATACCTAACTGTGCTCAGTTTATATTTCTGGCTCTGCACTCAGAAATGTTTCCTGACAAGTTTGGGAGACTACATGGTATATAGGGAATAACACCTAAGTCTGCCATGTGCAAAGCTTGTACTCTACCCACTGTAAAATCTTTCTGGAGCCTAGAAATTTTTTTTTAATTAGAATCTACCTTAACCCCAGTTTGAAGCTCTGGTACCCTCAGTACCCTTAGTAGCACTAGGAGTGATTCCTTAGCGCCAACAGGCGTGGCTGAAAAAACTAAAAATGAAATAAATCTTTTTTATTTAAAATATATGTGAAAATTATGAAATCAAACAAAAAGTAAAAATCACTAGTAATCTCATTTTCTAGAGTTTTTAGTACCATTTTGGAGAGGTATCTGGGTCACACCCAGCAATGCTTTCGGCTTTCTTTTGGTGGGATTCTGTGGTTCATGGAAGCTGCAAGGGATAACATATAAAGTGGTTATATGCCAAGTAAGTGCCTTAACCTCTATACAGTCTCTCCAGCACAACACGTTTCTAGGTATCTGTCTAGTTCTGACAAGCCTATTTTCAGAAAAAAAAATTTACAAAAAAAAAGGCAAAAATAGGAACTTCTTTAGTTGATTTAAAAAAAAAACATTCAGTTTGGATCTTTGGGCTATAAACCACTTAGTTTATCTGCTATTAGTGCTGTGGAGAGCAGAAACAAGGTAAAGTGCTAATGCATTTTCTTCTGTTGTTTTGAAGATTTTCATTACTTAAAGTAGCCAAGAATTTAAGCTATTTAAAATAAAGTCATACAGAATGCATTTTTATCAGTCTGTTTAAACATATTTAGTTGAGCATGGAAAAACTCACCATAATGCAAAAAGTTTAACATGAGTCTATAAAAATACATCATAAGACAATAGTGTATAAAGTTTCAATATAAAATATTTGTTAATGGACAAATCAGTATAAAATGTACCTTATGTTTAAATAAGCAAACAAATATTTAGAAAATGCTTTCATTTGATAATAGGATTACATATTTTAAAACATACAAATAGGCATGCTAATATATGGTCCTTTGTGTAGGAAAGACACTACAGACATACCAATCTGTACCACAAGTTTGATGTCCTTGAACACTTATATCTTTTTAATGTAGTATGGTATGAATGTATTCCTGGCCCTAGAGGAATGAGAAGTAGCTTTTCACACATGAAATATCTTCAAAAATCTTGAGGTATTATTTAGCATTAGTACTAATGCTTTGGCATATAATGTTGCTTTCCATATTCACACCAAAATACCAGAATCTTTCCACCATTGTCGCTAGCCTTTAATCCTTCCTAGGTTGTGGATTTGAATAGTGCCCTCTATCTTATTTATCCTCCATTCTTTTGTAAATCTTGCCATTTCTCCATGTTATTTACCCCGAAGATAAACAGACCCTTGTGTGTCAATTAACTATTGTTCAGATGATTGACAAGTGGGCACTGTGTTTTGCCTTGTGGAACACGATGAAGTTCTTAGAGTTCTTCAGTCTGGGAACGTTTAGCCAGCAAAAGCAATGATGTTAAGTAGCTACAAAATGTGAAATTCAGTTTTTATACTGAGAAAGAGACTAAACTACCAGCATAACAAACATGTCCACTCTAAGAACAAGTTGTCATAGCACCCCAATTTAGCTGTTTCATGTTGTCTTTGTTAGTGCTGATTTCTGTGCTCATGTTCAATCATCTCGAATCACCCTTGAAGAGGAATACTTGGGAACTGGTTACAGTGTCTTCTTCCCATTCTTTAAAAACTTGGGATAATGTTTGGCAATCTCTAGTGTTGGCATTTCCTCAAGGACAGTTGACAGCAGAACAGAGCTTCATATTGCAAGTGTTTTTTCATTTTCTCTGGAATAAAATTGGTCTGAAGCCAGGGATTTTAGGTCTTTTAAAGAGCAAGGTTCTCTTATAAAATGCTTTCCTCTATTTTGAGCTTCATTTCTCTTGAACATTTTTCTGGTCTGATAAGCATTCTCCTCAACAGAACAGATAAGCAGAGGAGCCTGAACAGTTGAGCTTTCTGTGTCATCTCTATCCCTCAACTATCCTCTTCTACCCCCAAAATGGGCCTAGGTCTTTGGGATTTTTGTTCGAAAGTAAATTCAAAGGCCCTGAGAGTTGCTCTTAACACTATCACAAATCTCTATATTAACTTTTCTGCACTATTTACACAGATCTATATTGCTTTATAATACTTGCCCTCAGATATATAATCCCTATTTCCTCAATTCTTAGATTGTTAGTATCTGGGCTCATGAGAATCACCTCGTTGTGACATGTACCTTGCTAAACACTACACTTAAAATAATATTCATTGGGATATCAAGTTGTCATTTTATACTCAAAAGCCTCATTAACTACTCAAGCTTTCCCTACATCCTTCCCCTCCTTATTTTAATAAATATACCACACACAAAACACATATGCTCCAGAAAGACATACATCACTTCATTTGTGTCCAAATGGATCATAGTGGGACCAGAGCAGTGGCACAAGCAGTAAGGTACCAGCCTTACCTGCACTAAACTAGGACAGACCGCGGTTCGGTTCAATCCCCCCTCATCCCAGATGATTCCCCCAAGCCAGCAGCGATTTCTGAGCATATAGCCAGGAGTAAACCCTGAGCATCACTGTGTG
>PVKC010018146.1:0-19802 GCA_004027635.1 Crocidura indochinensis
CAGCAATCTGAAACTAAATCCCAAGTCATTGTGACAAAGCATTGGTCAGAAGCTACACAGAAGCTTCAAGAGAGCAACCAAGGAGAATGAAGGACGGATGCTACAGATATTTTCCAGGGGAGCAGGAATTCAGGTGACTTCATTAGCAGCTGATCTTACCTGAGGTGTAACTGTGGTTCAGGACTCCCTTCCTGTTTCCGTCCCCATTCAGACTTGAGTTTCTAGAATAAGGAATTTGACAACTCTTTGTTCTTGGAATTTCCTAACCTATACAAGTGTCTATTACTCATAGTGAGCACCTAGACTGTTTTTTTTGTTTTTTTTTTGGAGGCTGGGGAGGGGGATTGGTGGGGAGTTAGCATCTAGCAATACAACCACCAGATTGTGAGATGGAACTTGGGACCACATGGTATCAGTGATCCCGAGGAAGGAAGGAAAGAAGTGGTGTGTGAGCTTATACAGAGCTAAGAATTCAACCAACCATGCTGCTGAGAAAAAAAAATGTCAAATCTGGCCCCAGAACTCAGTCATACATGACTGTATGGACTGGAAGGAGACTCATCCTGACTTCAAGGGGAGAAAACCCAAGCAGGCACTGGGCAGCTGAGATTCTCCTGAACCTTGCCCTGTGCAGCTTTTCTCTTGCCTGGCTTGAATGTGCCTCTTTCTGTTCTACTATAGAAGTAATGATAGAGCGCTACTTCCTGGTTTCAGTGACTCCTTCTCTCATGAATATCAGCCAGAGGGGGCCAACTGCTATTGGCCTGACCATGCACACAGCTGATCCAAAGTGCAATGGCCTGAGATGAAGCTGGTATCTAAGATGAAGATGGTTTCCCAGAGGACAAAGCCCTTACCCTGTGAGGCCTGGCAGAACGCCAGATAGTTATGTGTCAGAACTGTAATGCGGTGACCACAGAATACACTCAGTAAAGCAGTGCTGAGGTGAGGTAGGGATGGGAGGGCAGTCATCTCATCTTGGTGGCATGGGGGACAGAGCCCAGTCAGAAGTTCCTCCAACGTCTGCCACATTTCCTCTCACTTTGTCTGCAAGCGAGGCCAACAGCAGTTCTGCAGAGAAGTGCCAACTCCTCTTGCCAGCCTCAAGTCATCTGCACAGTCTATGGTGGAATAAGGAGACAGAAAAGCAAGTTCAGTGTGGTTTGGTTTTTCTAGCAGTTTCCTTCCATTTTGTCCCTACTTTTGTTCTCCCTCACTCAGCTTTCCATCCCAACTGCAAGTCCAAGCAACTGAGAGTGCTATATCAGATACAGCTGCTGGCCCTGTTGGTCCCACCGGAAATAAAAATGGAATCCCTCTGTTATCAGTCATACTTTCTCACCCTAAGCTTTGCCACTCTGATCGGACTCTGATGGATCAAACTGTTCTGTCAGTCCATTGCTAGAGCCCTAAAAATGAAAGTGTAATTGCTGAGCATGGAAGGAAAAGCAGCAATACAGGAACAGAAACAGCATGTTAATATACCCACAGGTTAGAATCTGAAAAATAAGCAAACAACTTGTACCGCCACTCTCCTCCAGAGATTCTGGGCTAAAGTTTGAGCAATGTGCAAAGTTCCTAGGTTATGCAATATAACACAAAAGGAAAAGATAACCAAAGAAGATAATCAGTCATATATTCCATACAAGGAAGCATGAAAGGCATAAACCAAAACACATCAATAAGAGGCACACCAAAAAAAAAAAATCGAAATTAACCAGGCTGGGGGTATGATTAGATGACAGAGTACATGCCTTGAGATCAATGGCCGGCACCCAAAATTAACCAGTATACAAATCTAACAAAAAATAAAGATGTGAAAATAGTAATTTTTTGTTTCCCCCTGAAAATAGTAATTTTAAAAACATCAGGGATTGGTGCAATAGCACAGCTGGTGGGGTGATTGCTTTGCACACGAAAGACCCGGGTTCAATCCTCAGCATGTGTAACCTCTAAGCAATGTCCGGGTAGCCCAAGACCCAAAAGAAATAAAACCAGATAGAATTCAAGGTTAATATTGTAAAATAGATCAAGTATATAAATATACTTGAGCACCGCCAGGTATGATTTGGGGACCAATATGTTTTTATATATGTATATATATATATAATTAATAAAAGGCTGGAGGGGGCTGGAGGGGGCTGGAGGGGGTCAAAGAGCGGTAGTGCATTTGCCTTAGACGCAGAAGGACAATGGTTCAAATCCTGGTATCCTGGTCCCCCAAGCCTGCCAGGAGCGATTTCTGAGCATAGAATAGAGCCAGGAGTAACCCCTGAGCGCTGCTATGACCCAAAAACCAAAAAAAAAAAGTAAGGCTGGAGTGAAAGCACAGAAGTTAAGGCAGTTCCCTGGCCTACAGACTACCTAGGTTTGATCCCTGGCATCCCATGTTCCCTGAGCACCGCCAGGAATGGCCCAAGTGTAGAACCAGGAGTAACTCCTAAACACAGCCAGGTGAGGCCACAAAACCAAAAATAAACAAAAACTCAATAGAAATTTTAACATGGCAAAATAAAATACATCTTTCTCCTACATCTAGAATAGGATATTGAAAGCAAAACCATATATATCCAAAATTAACACATTGCAGGTTAGAAATTAAACTACAGCCTGGTTCCAAAACTTCTGGCAGCCTCTGAAGAAAGTGTGGTTGGGATACAGGTTCAACTCTGTTCACATGCAGAAAGGCAATTAGAAAAATCCTATAAATACAGCTGATGCTATATTTTGTCTGTCTGCAAGGTTTTATCTCAATGACCCATATTCTCTGTGCCCAACTCATAAAATTAGAAGTAGCATTAGAAGAACAAAGGAAAAAAGTTACTTGGAAAGAAAATAATCTATAGAAGTTGGAGAGAAAAAGTATGACCTGAAATAATGGTCATTTAAAATGAAGAGATCTTGGTCATAAACTGGATCTCAAATATTACCAAATATTAAAGACATCCTCCTGCTGGAATCAGACTAATACTTAGATACACAAAAACTAATCATGGACATGAGGGACAAAGAAACTGGTCCCTGGGAAATGGGAAACCATGAGTTGAAGCCTCTGATCATCTCCACTTGGCACCTTAAGGGAAATTTCAGGATATAACATGTTTGTCTGGGATGCAGAAGGCAAGACAGGCAGAGCCTGGCAAATTTCATCTCAAGCTAAAACACCCAATACATAGACCCAAAGAAGATTAAGTTACACAGAGAAAATAAAATCCCCCAAAATTCATGAATCCAGATCAGCATGAACTTTTTTTGAGACTAAAAGTGAGGAGCATTGCCTCCAGACTTAAAAAGAATACTACCCAGCTCTCACATGGGAACAGGAAAAATAGGTGTTAAATATATGTGACACAGAAGACCTAGAGGAGTCTTGCCTGAAAAAAAGGGTGAATTACCTTGATTCAATATTACTTGAGTCCTGACTAGCAGGTCTAAAATGCCAATCCTGAGGGAACTGAAACTGTTTACATGTGATGATTTCCCAGAACAAAGCTACAGAGGAAAGAAATTAGCAAATATTCAATAAAGTAAAAAGAAAGAGAAAAGAAACATACCAGCTATCTAATAAAGTAAAAGTCACAATGACTAGTATTAAATTAATTTTACAAAGAAACAAGAAAAAAATTTTCCAATTATGAGAAAAACAGATGAAGCCAACCCAGAGTTAACAAAAGATATTAGATTTCAGACATGCATAGTAAACATTATTAATACTTCATTCCATGTTCGAAAGTTTAAGTAGAGGGAGTAAATATATCTTATCAATCTAAAACATAAATTAGCTAACTCAATAGATGGAAACCATTCCACACTACATCACATATACCAAATCATGTTAGAAATACTACAATTCATTCAATTAGATCAATATTTATTATAATTAGAAAACATCCAAATCAAATTCCTAGAGAAAAATTCTATTTAATCTCATCTAAAATAAGCATTAAATTGAAACTAACATACTTGCAAAAAATTAGCAGACTTGAAAATTAAGCTATTGAAAGTATTCAAAATGAAAGTGGAGGAAAAGAAAGTAATTTTAAAAAAGAAAACACATGGCTGAGCACCATGCAGTTTCATTTCAATGTAATTGGAGTTTCCAAATATGAGGAAAACTATAAACCCATAGATGTATGTAGATCAATGAAGCAAGAGGGATATTAAAAAAATGAAGGCATAATATAATATTGTTCAAAATCAGTCAAGGGAAAAATGACACGTCGCAGAGCTAGCTGCAGAGTTCTTATAGGAAGCGATGCAAGCAAGAGAGCCACGTTTTTAGGAAACTGAAAAGAACTGTCAAATTAGAATTTATGACCCAGCAAAATATGTATTTTGAAAAAATAAGGGGAAGACTTTTTCAGAAACACCAAGGTTTAAAAAAAAAAAAAGAAAAAAGAATTCACCAGTAGCAAGTCAGCACTCAAAAAATTGGAAAAAGCTGTTCTTTGAGACTATTGAGTGGACTGATGAAATCTATACAAAGGAATAAACTCTAGAAATAATAACAATTGGGCCCAGAAAGATAGCACTGCGGTGTTTGCCTTGCAAGCAGCTGATCCAGGACCAAAGGTGGTTGGTTCAAATCCCAGTGTCCCTTATGGTCCCCCGTGCCTGCCAGGAGCTATTTCTGAGCAGACAGCCAGGAGTACCCCTGAGCACCGCCGGGTGTTGCCCAAAAAACAAAAACAAAAACAAAAAAAAAGAAAAAGAAATAATAACAATTGGGAAAAACATAATAGGATAGATTTTTTTTTTTTTTGATCAGAGGCTTCAACTCATTGTTTCCCATTTCCCAGGGATCAGTGTCTTTGTCCCTCATGTTCATGGTTAGATTTTGTGTATTTGAGTATTGTCTGATTCCAGCAGGAAGATGTCTTTGTTGAGTGCAAGGCAAATGCTCTCTCTACCTGTGTGCTATCGTTCTGGCGCCAGGATGAAATCTTATAAGAGACTGCTTTGGGAGACTGGAGCAATAGCACAGCGCTAGGATGTTTGCCTTGCACACAGCTGACCTGGGTTGAACTCTGGCTCGATTCCCAGCATCCCATATGGTCCCCCGCGCCTGTCAGTAGCGATTTCTGAGTGCAGAAATGGGAGTAACTCCTGAGCACCGCCAAATGTGGTCCCCAACCAAAAAAAAGAATGTTTTAGAGAGGCCCAGGAGATAGCATGGAGGTAAGGCGTTTGCCTTTCATGCAAAAGGTCATCGGTTCGAATCCCGGTACCCCATATGGTCCCCTGTGCCTGCCAGGAGCAATTTCTGAGCATGGAGCCAGGAGTAACCCCTGAGTACTGCCGGGTGTGAACCAAAAAAAAAAAAAAGAAAAAAAAACGAATGTTTTAGAGGGCTGGAGATAGAGGATAAGATGCTTGATTTGCATGTGGTATGCCCCAGTTCCATACTGGCAAATGCCCCCAGCGCCAGCAGGAGTGACCCTAAGCAGAGCCAGGATTAAGTCCTGAAGTACAACTGGTATGGTTCCCCACAACCCAACATAGTTTTAACAGAATTAATGCAGTGTAGGTTACATAAGTGTAAATAAAATGTGTGCCAATAGCACATGCTCTAGCAAGTCTGATCAGGGAGAGAGAGAAGATAAAATGTTATCAAGAACAAAAAGCTCATGAGAAACTAAAGCTAGTTTGCTTGGGGTAGGGGAGAAGGGTTCCCTAGAGGCAATGGGGAGTCCAGGAATTTCCTGGTGGTATTCAGGCCACTGAGATGGTGTCAATGGTCAGGCCCAGCAATCAGGGCTATAGTCAGCAATGCTGAAGGTGAGGAGGACATGTGTTCCAGGAATCAGTCAGGGCCTCACAGGTGAGACTTAAACTCCAGCATATCTCTTAGGAAAATTCTCAAAAACAATTCACATGGGGCCAGAGCTACAGCACAGTGGATAGGGCATTTACCTTGCAGGCATCCAACCAGGGTTCGATCCCCAGCATCCCATATGATTCCTCAGGCCTGCCTGGAGTGATTTCTGAGCAAGCAGAGTCAGAATGAACTGAACGCCACTGAGTATGGCCCCAAAACAAAAACAAAACAAAAAATAGAATCTACAATTCTTTTCAATTCAATGGTCAAGATAGAGAAAATGGGTATTTTTTTTTTTAATTTTTGGGTCATACCCAGCAGTGCTCAGTGGTTACTCCTGGCTCTATGCTCAGAAATCGCTCCTGGCAGGCACAGGGGACCATATGGGATGCCGATATTTGAACCACTGTCTTTCTGCATGAAAGGCAAATGCCTTACCTCCATGCTATTTCTCCGGCTCCTGAAAATGGGTAATTTTAAAGAAAGGTCTAGATTGTCCCAACTGACTCCTGAGAAAGGAGAAAAAATTAACAGATCAATTGAGAAGAAAGTTAAGAACAAAATTAAAACCAAAAAAAACTATTTTTAGGATGGCCCTAATTCATTGTCACTATATGCCTGGAATACAACTATGAAGGACTTGTAATTCACAATGGTCTCAATAAAAAATGAAAAAAAAAAACTATTTTTAAGATCCAGAGTTTCATGTGCAATAGACTTTTTTATTCCTTTTGATCTTTTTAGTTTTAGGGCCACACCTAGCAGGTTTAGGAGATAGTCCTCAGAGGTTGCACATACATGTGCTCAAGGAACCAGATGGTAGAAGGGATCAAAACTTACATATAAAAAGATGGGCTCTAGCCCACTGAGTTCTCTCCTCAGTTCAACAAGTCTTAAATATAAACCCTGTAGAAGACCAGAGTGATAGTGTTGGTAGAGCATTAGTCCCCCCACATCCTATATGGTCCCCCCAAGCTTGCCAGGGTTAATTTCTGAGTGCAGAGCCAAAAGTAATACCCTAAGCCCCACCCGGTGTGCCCCCCCCAAAAAAACCAGATAACCCTAATATTAAAATTCCTCCCCCCCATATAGGGCATAGTGTTTACTAATTTGACATGAGAACCATAATTCTAAAACTCAGTTCATTTTAAGAAAGCATGTGAAATACAGATACAAAACTTAAAACACTCGAAGAACAGGGTCAGACAGAGTACAGGGGCGAGGCGCTTGTTTTTCCCCAAGTGTGTAGAGTTGCAGGAGCAGAAGAGATTGAGAGCAGTTTCTCCTTGAAACAATCCTCGAATAAGGTAGGCTGCCAAACAAGAATTTGAGAAAGAAAGCAAAGAATTACTCAGGAAGCACTGCCAGGAGTGACCCAAGCACAGCTGGTGTGAACAAAACACCAAGAAAATAATTAAAAAATTGTTTTGTTTTTTGTTTTTTTTTGGGGGGGGGCACACCCAGTAATGCTCAGGGGTTACTCCTGGCTATGCGCTCAAAAATCATTCTGGGCATGGGGGACTATATGGGATGTCAGGGATCGAATGAAGGTCTGTCCTGGATCAGCCGTGTGCAAGGCAAACGCCCTACTGCTGGGCTATCACTCTGGCCTAAAATATTAGTTTTTGAGAAACTACTTGAAGCATGTATTAGAGTCACTCTTCAACATACAGATAATCAACCAGACTATCAATGTAGAAATGATTCAGGACTAGGAAATCTCCTTTATAGAAAATTTATCAAACTAGAGGAGATAGCACAGTGGGTAAGGAAGCTTTCCTGGCACACAGCCAACCTTGAGTATTGCCTGGAGTAATTTAATCCCTGTGAATCGCCGGGTGTGGCCAAAAACAAAAAACAAGAATATTGTACAGAACCCGGCATATAGCTCAGAGTACATGCTTTGCTTTAAGCCTCCAAGATTTAGCATTGCATCTCCCACCATCCAGCACCACTGGTTGGCCATGGAGTCTCCAAAATCATTAAGTCCCAAGCAAATATTCTCCGTTGGGAGAACGTTGATATTTCTGTTGAAGCTAAATATTTTTCTAGCCATCAAAAATGACCAAGTAGGGCCTAGAAAGGTAGCGCAGCAGGACATTTGTCTTGCATTCGGCTTACCTACGATGAACCCAGGTTTGACCCCCTCACCCCCCTGGCATCCCATAGGGCCCCTCTGAGCTAGTCAGGCGCAATTTTCTGAGCACAGAGCCAGGAATAACCCGAGTGCCACTGGGTGTGGCCCAAAACCAACCAAAAAAAAAAAAGACTAAGTATTTGATATGTGCCAAATGGTGGATTATTGGGGCAATGCCATAGCAAATAAAATACATAGTAGAAAGCATACTTGCTTTGGTCTGGCTTCAATGCCTGACAACATATGTGCTCCCCTGTATATGAGCACTATATGAAATCTCAGAGAAAAGATGGGAACTTCCAGAGAAAAATGAAGGGTCAAGAACGCAACCAGTGGGATATGTGTCTGGTATGTATGAAGACCCGGATTCAATTCCCAGCAGCACAAAACCAAAAACCAGGGTAGGGGGACATTGGTACAGTGGTGGAGGGAAGTAAACGCTATAGAGGTATCTAAACTGTATCCATGAAACCCTATCATGAATAGTATGGAGTCATGGTGCCTAAAATTTAATTATTTTCAAAAAACACTGCAGAGAACATGTAGCAGGAAAACAGGGAGGGGCAGAGACACGTAGGGTGCTTGCAATGTATGAAGTCAACTCATGTCCGATCCCTAATACCACATATGGTTGGTATTATGGCATATGGTCACTGCCAACAGTGACCCCTGAGCATCTCTCTGTGGCCAAACACAAAATATAGAACTAGAATGAAAACTGTAATTATAGTGCAAAAGTTATACAAGAAATAAAAGGCACCAGAATTCCTCAGTTGACAGACTTTGCACTTCTCAAAGATGCTGCTAAGGCTGTTAACAGGATCATTTCTTGCTTCAAGTGGGGAAGGCAGGTCTACACACAGTGACATAAAAACTTGGTCTCAGGGGCCCGGGAGATAGCATGGAGGTAAGTCGTTTGCCTTTCATGCAAAAGGTCATCGGTTCGAATCCCGGTGTCCCATATGGTCCCCCGTGCCTGCCAAGAGCAATTTCTGAGCATGGAGCCAACTGCCGGGTGTGACCCAAAAACAAAAAAAAAAAAACAAAAAAAAAACTCGGTCTCAGGGCTGCCCGTGTGGTCAGCCCAAACACAAAGTTTTGATAGAGGTACAGGTGAGCTGGTACAGCAGATAATTTGCTTCTGTTGCACACAGCCAACCTGGGTTCAACCCCAGCATCACAGCATCCCCTATGATGCCCCAAGCACCATGTTCCTAAGTTATTCCTGAGCACAGACAGAACCAGGAGAAAGCACTGAGCACTGCCAGATGTGGGTTCCCCTCCCCCAAATTTTTGATGAAGGGGTTGGGGAAATGGCTCACAAACTGCCACATAAGCATGCAGGAACCAGCTTCCCTCCCTAGCACATGCTCCCCCAAGTATGACTGGAACACTGAGCCATGAGAAGCCCATGAACACACCAGGATGCGTCACTCCACACACAAACTTTAATAACAGGGCTGGGATACATGCTTTGCATGTGAGAGCCCCGTTCAATTCTTCGCGCCCCTAGTACCACCAAGAATAATCACTCAGCACTGAGTTAGTGGTACTTTAAGCACTGCCAGGTAGACCTAAAAGCCAAACTGAAGGGAATGGGCAGTCAAATATTGGTGGCCCTAATGTGAGAAGTAGAAAAGAATAAAAGATCAAAAAGGTTCAACCACAAGATTAAACAGCTTCTTTATGGCTTGTCAGCCCTAACATAGGGCTCTGGATCACCCACCACTATCTGTGGCACCCCCTAAAGTGGCAGGCAGTGAACTACTCCCCCAGCCCTTCCTTCCTTCTGCCACTTTGCAAGCAGAAAAAATTGTCCACACCAACTCTTTCCTTCCTACTTTAAAGGAGTAGACAAACTCAATAATTATAGTCAATTCTGTGAAGTTGTCTTGTTCTCTCCCTTTATACCAAACATAAGTTTGGTTACTTCCAATCAGGAGTGATTTGAAATGTGATTCTCTAGAAGGAACTTCAAAAAGGAGACCCCGCAAAGCCATTAAAGAAAAATCTTCCAAACCAGGCTCAGACCCTGAGATAAATTACATTAAAACCATTTAAACCTTTGCTATTCTAAATACTCTCATATAGGTAAGATGCCTGGAAATTAGCTAGAAACAAACCTTTCTACTAAATTGCCTATGTATATGAAATTAAGATTTTTTTTTTTTTGGTTTTTGGGCCACACCCAGTGACACTAGGGTTACTCCTGACTATACGCTCAGAAGTCACCCCTGGGCTGGGGGACCATATGGGGCACGGGGATCGAACCGCAGTCAGTCCAAGGCTAGCGCAGTAAGGCAGGCACCTTACCTCCAGCGCCACCACCCGGCCCCTGAAATTAAGATCTTAATTCAGCTGACTAATTTAGATAAACTGCATTTAATCAGACCAAAGCTCCTAGAAACCAGGGAGGGTAACTAAAATTAGCTTAGTGATTCAAACTACAATCCATTTGTCTATGATAATCAAATATACTAATAATCAATATCTGTATATGTTTTGAGTTTTAGGATGGTCTTGGGTTAATTACATAATTGACCTTCAAACACAGGGCAAGCACTGCCTCAAAGTTGTTACCTTTTTATGTCTAATGACTCTGGAATAGTGTAAACCAAAAAAGACACATTGTTCTTTTCTATGTTTCCAATATATTAAAAAGCAACTTATTACGTATAAATTCTGAAAATCCAAATCTTTCAAGTAATTTTTGTATGAGCAAATCCTATTATGAAAGGGAAATAGTCATTTTGGTACAAAGAAGAGCAGTTAAGCAAGATTTTTTTAAAACTTTAAATCGGAAAATTTTAAGACGATTCTTTCCATGGTACCAACAAAAATTAATCTATACAATCTCCATAGTTAATTATATCCTTGTGTACATGTCCTGGATTCTCTGAAAATGTTAAAAAAAAAAAAGCTTCAAGTTGATGTGAAAGAGATAGCAGATAGTTCAAGGTTTCACTAAAACTTTTTTCCTCATAAAAAGGAGACTTTCAGTCAAACACTTTATCATTTTGTCTAATAATGCATCTTTATCTTGCAAGGAGAAATTACCTAACACTAAATTTTTATGTTTAAATCTTCTGTTTAGAGAGATCCAACTTTCTGCATGATTTCAATCATACATCAAACATGATTTAATGAATAAATTTTAAATTTGGGGGGCCTGAGTGATAGCATAGCAGTAGGGCATTTGCCTTGCACGCTATCAACCCGAGATGGAGCTGGGTTTGATCCCGGCATCCTATATGGTCCCCTGAGCCTGCCAGGAACGAATTTCTGAGAGCAGAACCAGGAGTAACCCCTGAGCACTGCCAAGTGTGGCCCAAACACCAAAAATAATAATAATAATAATAATAATCATCATCATCATCATCTTAATTTTGGAAACAGCATAATACAAATAGTTTGTATTTGTATTTTCTTTTTTTTTTTGGTCACACCCGGCAGTGCTCAGGAGTTACACCTGGCTCCATGCTAAGAAATTGCTCCTGGCAGGCACGGGGAACCATATGGTGCACCGGGATTTGAACTGATGACCTTTTGCATGAAAGGCAAACGCCTTACCTCCATGCTATCTCCCGGGCCCCTGTATTTTTTTTTTTTTTTTGGGTCACACCCAGCAGTGCTCAGGGGTTACTCCTGGCTCCATGCTCAGAAATTGCTCCTGGCAGGCACAGGGGACCATATGGGGCACCGGGATTCAAACCGATGACCATTTGCATGAAAGGCAAATGCCTTACCTCCATGCTATCTCCTATTCTTTCTGTATTTTCAATTAGAGTTTAGCTCAAAGGAGCATGCCACAGAACTTAAATTCTCTTGTTATATATTATTTCTACTCAAAACGTTACCTTCTCCTACAAAATGTAAAATGATTCACTGAAACACCATTTTCTCACTTAACAAAATACAAAGTCATTTCAGACTATAAACTTGAGTTTTCTTTCAGATACCCGAAAATATGAATCACTAACAAGAAACTTCTTGCAATACAAAGTTAATTAAAATATCTGCTTTACAATACAATAAATCTATACATTATATCCTTTCCTCAATTTTTAAAATGATTAAGAACTGTGGCACTTTTATTTGATTTTCCCTTTCCTTGCCATAAAACCCTGAGGTGAAAGGTTATTTATTAAAGTCAGTAAAAGTGGAACCACAATTCTTCGAATTTCTGTATTCGACTGTAGTTGTAGGCTATTGGAATTTTATCAGGGAATATGGCAACTTGTAAAGTTGCTCTGTAGATTTTTACAAAATACTTCCAGATCAATGCTATGCAAAGGATCTACAATGACCCTATATATTTATATATATATATATATATATATATATATATATATATATATATATATATATATATATATAATGTCCTTCAGACACTATTAGTGTCTAGATGAGCGCCATTTCCCATCTCTACTACTGTCTCTTCTACTGTCATAGTCATGGCTCCAGCCATCGTGACTCCTATCTTCATGGAAGAAATCATCTCTGCTTCCTCTGTAATGATGGTCGGAGCCGTGATCACTGTAACGCTGCTCACAATCAGGGTACCGCTGCTCACGACTATAATGTCTATCTGCTATGTAGGGATGAGAATTCTGTCTGACTTTACGCTGGGATGCTGGTGTATCTTGGCGCCACTGGGAGCTTGAGGACTGGTTATAGGAATGACTGTGGGACTGAACTGATGGGGAAAATCCTGACTGATCCGGATGTGGAGAACCAAATTTCCCACCATATGACATCTGTCTCAAAATATTGTTCATCTGAGGAAAAAAAAAAGGGGGGAATATTTGATATTTCTGGACAGCAAAGCCAACAGATATTTTGTCAGTTAACCAGATAAAAAAATCAAAACCACTATTCCTGCCTTAAGAAGTTAAAAGACTTAAATAAAAGTAGTACAATCCAAAAAAAAAAAAAAAAAAAAAAAAAAAAAAAAAAAAAAAAAAAAAAAAAAAAAAAAAAAAAAAAAAACAAAAAAAACAAAAACAAAACGATATTGGCACATTCCAAGATATTTGCAAACCATTATTCCTGTTGCCAAAAATATAGCCCAGAATGTCAATCAATATTAATGCGAGTCACTATAAACATATATGAAGTCAAGAGCCTAGTACACATCATAAGCAGATCTTGCATGAAAGCAAAGTATCAGAGAATTAAGAATATTATGCACACCTGAAACATAAAAGAATGGGTAGTGGGATTGGAAAAGAGTACAAGGATTAAGGGAGCTTGCCAAACACAAGGCTGACTCCAGTTTGGTCCCTGCCACCTCATAGGGTCTCCGGAGCCCTTCTACGATTAATTCCTGAGCAGAGCCAGGAGTATGCCCTCAAAAATCGCCACGTGTAGCCCCCAAAATACAAACAAAAAATAAACAAAAGAAGTAGAACTTTTCATTCATTTAATTTAGTTAATGGGCCATACCCAGCAGCATTTGGGTTATTCCTAGCTCTGAGTTCAGGAAAAATGCCTGGAGGGGCACAGGGGATGTTACGAGATGCTGCAAAATCAAACTCAGGTTGGCCCGTGCAAGACAAGCGCTCTACCTATTATACTATCACTTCAGTCCTGGGAGAGGTAGAATGTTTTACGAAAAAGGTATACCAAGGAAAGAGAACTGCACAATCCAAATAGGAAAAGAGAATGGCTTTATGAAACCCTGAAGGAAAAAAATTATATAGCTCATAAGCAGTTAATCAATAGAGACAGCTAGAAAAGTTTACTAGAATCAGCTAACAGGAATCCTTATTAACTAAAGTAGAAAATTCTGGCTTTAGCTTCCAAACAATGGAAAGCTGGGAAGTTAAACAAGGTTATAACCACCTTGATTTTAAAATGGTATGAGAGTAATGAAGAAAAAATGGAAGCAAGTGGCAGTTTGGGACCAAGGGCTCCCAAATTCTGCCTTCGGACTGGTAAGGATTAATGTTTTTAAAGTATACGTGACAAGATGGGGGAGAGGGGAAACAATATGATAATATAAGAAGACATCCCTCTAAATCAGTCTCTCAACTTTAAATTTACTCACATTTTTAACTTTACAGGCCCTTGAAATACGAAGGCCTGTATGTCTAAAACCAATTTTGAGTTGAACAAAGAAAAGGAAAAGAAAGAAAAAAAAAAAGTGACGGGAAACAAAGATGAAACAGCAAGACACCTTGGACTTTTATGGCTGCTTTATGGTAGTATTAGAAAAAAAGCAAGCTTGGGGCCGGGCGGTGGCTCTGGAGATAAGGTGCCTGCCTTGTCTGCGCTAACCTAGGACGGACCACGGTTCGATCCCCCGGTTCCCCATATGGTCCCCCGTGCCTGCCAGGAGCGACTTCTGAGCGAATAGCCAGGAGTAACCCCTGAGCGTCACCGGGTGTGGCCCAAAAAAACCAAAAAAAAAAAAAAGAAAAAAAGAAAAAAAGCAAGCTCAAGAGGAAGTTGGCTCAGAAGACTACAGTAAATTAAACTTTTATTAATAAACTTTGTGTCACTCAGTATAAATTGCAAGATCATTAAAAACTAAACTTTCAGTATTTAAAACACTTCTTTTCCAAGAAATATTGAAGAAAAACAATTTGTAATTTTTAAAAACTTAAGCTTGATGAAAATGATCAATCTAAGGATCATGCCAATCTAACTAAAAATTAAGAACTTAGTTATGGGCACAGCAGGTAAGGTTTGCCTAACATGAGGTCAACCCAGATAGACCCGGGTTTAATCCTCAGCATCACAAATGGTCCACCAAGTCAGTCTCCCAGGAGTAATTTCTGAGCACAGAGCCAGGAATAACCCCTGAGTGCTGCCAGATGTGGCCCAAAATTAAAAAAAATAAAAAAAAGAAAGAAAGAAAGAAAGAACTTAATTATATGGATATTTTTAAGTAGGATTTGAACCTTTTTTTTAAAAGCACCTTAAATTGGGAAAAAAAAAAATCAACCTACCACTGCTTGTCTCTGAAAATTTTCTGGAGTTGAGTAAGATCTCTGAACTATCTGTGTTGAAGGGGACATGTTATCCACAGTCCTTTCATACCTGTGAAGAAAAGGCAAACCAATATTCATTCAACCAATATTTACTGTGTAGCTGTCATGAGAAATACACCAAAGGCAGGAATGAACCAGAGAGAAAGAAGTTAGCTGCTAGAGTACAATTTCACATGGCTGTAAGCAAATAAAGGAGTGAAGAGTAAGTAGCAAAGAAAAAGAAGGGGGCATTCTTCTGCCTGATGTTCCTGCAAGTACAGTATGACCTTTCTGAAAAGGAGGCAATTAATGCAAACAGCTGAATAAGAGGATTACCAGGAGGCAAAACATTCACCCAAGAGAATGACTTAACTGGTGTAGGTATCTGCAAACCAGAGTCTGGAGAGTCAGAGATCAAGATTTACGGGAACACAAGCAGACTTTTCTCCCCACTGTTCAGAAAATGTTGCTTCCATTAATGTAAAGCCTTAACTTTAGGACCAACATAAAAATGTTTGGATACATGATGAATCAAAGAGACTATCCTTCTAACAAAAGAAAATACATGGCACATGAGCAACTGGGTAGATATTTACTGAAAGAGGAAAAAGTTATGGGCGGTAAAAAATTAAAAGTCGTATAACATATACACAGGATATCCCTTTGAAAGACTTAAAGTTCATTCATCATTTCCTAAAGAGAGTTCTCATTTCCTATGTGCTAGAGAACACCTCACCTAGAAAGGATGCTGAAGGCACCCTAATTGCTTGCTTACAAGTTCACTTTCTATCTGTTCATCTGTCTACTTCCGTCCAGCTCTTGACACTCCTAATCTAAACTACCCTACCCCAAATATTCTCTTGCTACCAATAGCTTTCTGATCAATCTATTTTCACTCTTTCCTGCTCTAATCCAATGCCATATTCCAACTGACAGTGTTATTAAAATCTCTTCTTATCACCATCCAACTGAAAACATGTCAGCAGCCTCCTTCTGATCTGCATGTAAGGTTCTGAAATACTAATTATGGTGCCAATGATAGATCCTATGCCATCCAGTATTTTCTTCCCCAACACCACTAGTTACTCTTCATTTCTCATTTGTTCCAATCCAGGATACCGGTCTCTTTTGGTTCACTCATTTCTATTGTCTTTTCTTTAAAAAGCTCTCTCTAAAAGTACATTTTTTTTTTTTTTGGTTTTTGGGTCACACCCGGCAGTGCTCAGGGGTTACTCCTGGCTCCATGCTCAGAAATTGCTCCTGGCAGGCACGGGGGACCATATGGGGCACCGGGATTCGAACCGATGACCTTTTGCATGAAAGCCTTACCTCCATGCTATCTCCCGGGCCCCAGTACATTATTTTTGAGGGGAAACACATTCAGCTGTGTGTGTGTTCAGGAGTTAGTTACTCATGGTTCTGCACTCAAGAATTACTCTTGGCATACTCAAGGGATCAGATGGGATGCCAGAGATTAAACCCAGGTCAGCCATGTGCAAGCCAAACACCATACCTAGTTCTCTGACCCCTTTAAAAACTTTTTTAGAAACATAGTGCCTTCCTCTAGACTGTAAACTGCACCAGGTAGAATATTGCTAGGTTTTAGCACATTGCACTGATTTGAATCACAGTTCCAAAGTTTATGAACAATTTAATTGTATCAAATTCTCTTCCAACTCTCATTTTCTTTAGATCAAAGGTAAACATATAGTAACTTCTAACTCAAACTGCTGTAAAGTCCTTTGCTATGACTGCAAAGGACTTGAAGTGGCTGAAACAAGACAGTTTACTTGTTTACCTCAAGTGAAGTCTATTGCCCTAGCAGGCAAAAACTGCCTGCAGAAATCAATTATCTTCTCCATAGCAGAAAAAAGTATTAATGCACCCTTTTCTTTCTTTCCTTTCTTGTTTTTATGAAGGAGAGGGCACATTGCACTAGTGGCTCAGGGCTTACTCCTGGATCTATACTCAGGGATCACTCCCAGTCCTTGGCAGACTATGTGTGGTGACAGAAAAAAAGCCAGGTTTGCGTACAAAGCAAGCATCCTATGCACTGTATTATTTCTCCAGCCCTTAATGCACTTTTTCTAACTCTCAGTAGTTTGATGAGATTTTACTAATTATTCAGTGCAACTTCTTTTCATTTCAAACAAAAGGATAGAACCAAAGAGACTAATTTAAATTAGGAATCAGAGCCAGTTCAGTGGGCAGGGAACTAGCCTAGCAGCCAGCCAACCCAGGTTCTAATCTCATCAGGAGTGATCCCTGAGAGCAGATTAAGGAGTAAACCCAGAGCACCTGAGCACTGCTGGGTGTGGCACAAAACAAAACAAAAACCACTGGGCTGTAGAGATAGCATGGAGGTAGGGCATTTGCCTTGCATGCAGAAGGATGGTGGTTCGAATCCAGGCTTCCCATATGGTCCCCTGAGCCTACCAGGAGCGATTCCTGAGCATAGAGCCAGGAGGAACCCCTGAGCACTGCTTGGTATGACCCAAAAACAAACAAACAAACAAAAAAAATCGGGCCCAGAGAAATAGCACAGTGGCGTTTGCCTTGCAAGCAGCCGATCCAGGACCAAAGGTGGTTGATTCGAATCCTGGTGTCCCATATGGTCCCCCGTGCCTGCCAGGAGCGATTTCTGAGCAGGCAGTCAGGAGTAACTCCTGAGCACAGCTGGGTGTGGCCCAAAAACAAAAACAAACAAAAAAATCAAGCAGTGGACAGAAGCAAACTGAGATCCAACTCTACAGATTTAGAGGACACTCAACTTGATCAAAAATTTTATAATGCAAGTAACAACAATTAATGACCATAAAAATAAGTATAAATTTTACAGAGAAAAGAAGTACACTGCAAGTAGTAAGGATAAGTCATATGTTAAATTTTGTATAGTTCTATTCTTTTAATATGTAGGTGTTCTTACAAATATAAATTATGTTTCTAATTTTAAGGCGACTACTTATAAAGTTGTCTTTAGTTTCATTAGAATACAAAACAGAACTTAGAACCTACAGGCAAATACAATATGATTATGACATGAAAGAAATAAGAAATGACCATTTTGAGGTCACTACTAAGAAAATTCCCAACAAATGATTGTAAGAATAGGTAAGAAATATTACCTGCTAGGAGATGTGGAAGTAGGGCTTGAATTTCCAACAAGATGTTGGGGATATGACAAACTGACATCCTGTGATGCATGGCTACTTCCTAAAATAATTTGAGAAATGGATAGAAATTTTAAATTCAAAGTTGGGCCCCCCACCCCAAATGGCTCAGAGTCCAAGCCAAAAAGAAAACCTCATTTTTTCACTTTACAATCTCAGAGTGAACATTGTACATGCATAATACTAGAATGTCTGAAACAAGGAATTCGAAATACAACATCCAATTTAAATTATAAATATGCTGTCCAATAAACAACTTAAACACTCTGTAAATAATTCATATACACCCTATAAATAACATTCAATTTATTAATACTCTGACCTATCTGACCAGAGAATTCAGATTTCCCACATTCAAATGTGAAACATTTTCAGGAAAACAAATGTCACCCTGACTTTCAGAGACAGGACATAAAACCAGGTCTTCCCAATAACCAAGTTTGTTTTCCCCCCAGCACAGCTAGCTGACGTGGTCCACTGCAGGGCCCAGCTTCCAGCAACAAATCTTTCCCCTTGCCCCAAACAACATGATTTCATAGTTACCCGATCTAAACTGAATTTTAATCGGCCTTCCAAAGAGCTTTATTCCATTGAGTAGATTCATTGCATAAGGGACAGACACTTCGTGTTTAAAATTCACAAAGGCAAACGGCTTGGATTTACCATCCTTATCTTTTGGAATTTTCACTTTTATTACCGGCCCGGCCTACAAATGAGAAAATGTTTAGAATTTCAACGAGACAATTCCAGGACAATGCTCACATTTTTACAACACTCACAACAGCAGAAATGTCATTAGGACTTCAAAACCACAACGGATGCTCTGGGATTGCCATTCAGCTAAAGACACTCCTGTGACTATGGAAAATGCTTAGACTCACTTTGGGGGCCTGGGGTTGTGAAGGAGTGAGGACTGGGGTGGTAAGCGACAACTAAAAAGGAAGCTGAAAAATACCATCACTGGTTTTGATCATTTTTTGGCACCTGGGTTGGCTGCTTCAAAACCAGGGAACCCACCTAACCGACTCCCCCCACTGCAGGAAAACAAGCGTTGAGCAAGAGGCAAGAGGAAAAGTGGGTCTGAAACTCAAAAGTACTCAGCGTGGGTCGATTAATCAAACACCATCAGCTGGGTACTTACTTACCCAGCTAAGTACAGGGTAAATTAGGATGGGAGCTGATTCTTGGGATTTTACACTATTTTATTTTTTGCAGAAACAGCGGGAAATTTTTGCCTTTCAACAGTGTGGTTTTGGACTCTTTCCATTATTTTAAGCGCTGAGACAAGCCTGAGCTTGGAAAAATCGAGGATGACAAAAGAATCGGGATACAGCTGATGGGTCTGAGATGAACCCAAACTGGGGAAGAGGCACAGGAGAGAGTGAGCTCGGCCTACCAAGAGCCCAGGCGTGCAGACCGGTCGCGCCCCGACCCCCGATTCGTGCCACGGAGATGGATCTACTAGGGAAGGACCCAACCACCACCTTCACCGCTACTCGGCAGAGGGCTAGAAAGCTGGGGGAGCTCCCCGGGCGCCTCTCAGGCCAAGTACAACCTCCAGTTCCAAGCGGCCCAGCTCTCGGGGCCCGACCCGACTAGAACTAGACCCGACCCGAGTAAACTAGATCCGACTCGACCTAAGACTAGATCCGACCCAACTTAGTCTAGATCCATCCAACCCGACTAGATCAGACCCGACTAGA
>PVKC010018147.1:0-19834 GCA_004027635.1 Crocidura indochinensis
AATTTTAAATTTACTTCTTTAAAATGCAATTTATGAAAATAATAATCTTTGCTTCACTTATAAGAGAATAAATAAATTAACTCATAAAACACCTTGGATTTGGCACTTATTTGGCACTAAAAATATAAAAGTGATCTAAATAGAAAAAAATGTTCTATTTTTTATAAATATATATAACATTAAATATGACTTGCTAAGTAAAATATATAGCAGAGGGAAACTGGAGATGATCAGTTTTCAATATGGTAGTCAAAATGAAATGGTAAGAAGAGATCATTTGAATCTTTTAAGAGTTATATATTAGTTATTTAAAAGTTATTTGCTTAGTATATATGAAAATTCATATACTTATTCCTTAGTTGTCATTTGCAACTATTGATTAGTACTGTTAAAGTACCTTGTTAATTATAGTTGTTAAATTATTTGTTTTATTTACTGATGATAATGGAAACTTGAGAATTTATAGGCATTTTAATAGAGTGTAAATGGGAGCTAATGCAATGTAATATAATGTTAAAGAGTGGGTAAATCATTTGCCTTACTTACTCATTGCCAATACTGGTTCAATACCTGAACCCATAATGTTCCCTTAGCCCACCTGGAGTGATTCCTGAGCATAGAGTAAAGTGTAATCCCTTAGTACCACTGGGTATGATCTCTCTCAAACAGAAATAAGCATTTTGTATGTTTGCCATTTAACTTGTTAAATGTGTTTACTAGTCTTTGCCATTTAACTTGTTAGTGGCAACATATTGGTATATAAGACAGAATTCCAGGCTATAATTCTATTTTATAATTAAAGAAATAAATATTATGGAACATAAGGGAAATCCTCAAAGGATATAACCTCCACGTCATATTTCTTTATTTCATCCAATTCAAAGCTCACCATTTAAAACATTGGTTTCTATAGGGTTTTATGACTAAGGCCCTCAAACCAAAACTCATCATAGAAACTCAATATACAATGTTGAAGAAAAATTAAATTTGGTTTGAACGAAAAGGTTCTAGGTAAAGTCTGACACTATATGTTCTGTGTACAAATTTTAATGTAAGTCTGAGTTACTGATTAACTTAATTTAATGCACTTTAGTAGGCAGTGGATCACAAAAATTCTCCCCACTATAGCAATGATAAGCTCCTCAATTATCTTTATCTCACCACCAACAAAGAACTTATTAAGATAATCGACTTTAGAAATGATTACTCATTCGTGAAATAAGTGATGCTAAAGATATGTGAACTGTCTAGAAATGTTATACACTCACCTCTGCCCTTGCATGAAAAGGGTCCAAGAATCTAATGACTTTGAATAGCCTTTCCTTTATATTTGTTTCCAATTCCTTCTGAATACAGTTTCAGATCTGGGACTTTATATGCAAAAGGACATTGACATAATTTCAAAGCATGGTTGAATCCTACTCCTAGAATATATATTTGTCTTTGATAATCCTCTTGCTATAGTGTATTTAGAACATTTCAAAGGACTGAAAAGTAATTCTTATTCATTGCATGAATAGAAAAGTTTGTATATTAAAATATAATAATTAATTATACCCATGTGGCAGAATTTGATCTTAGTCTTGGATCGTTGTCAGAGGGACACCACATTTACAGATAAAATTTGATCAACTTATCTGTAATTATTATAGGCTAAGAAATTTAATAATTGTGAGTGAACATATTGGTTTAAATAAGTTCACAATTACTATGGTAAAATGTCCCATTTGAAAAGTAGAAAAACATGTGCCAGTAATATATTTATAATCATAACTCTTTTTGTAAAAGTAATTCGGGTTTCTATATTTGCTCTGGGTTCAGTTGTCTTTCTACTTGGAGATTCCGCCATATCCAATGTCCTGAGCACACCTGATCTGAGTTTAGGTAGGGTAGTGTACACTATAGAGATCCGTACTCACAGGGATCTGGAGGCCTGGGACTTTTTCTTCAAAGTGCACATTTATGAGCAGTTCTCTGGCAGAACATTCGTTTAATAATTCAGTTACCCATAACCTTTAGTAAACATTCAATCTGTTTATATCTACAAATAATCACAGCCAAAGATCTTTCCTAACAGAAACTTTACCAAATCATTTTGAGTTTTGGTTCTAACGTCTATGTTCTGACTTTCCCTTTAATTCAGAGTCACAACATTAAAGTTTTGGGGGAAAAAAAGGTTTCTTTGATAAGATCATTTTCTATTCTGTCTAGGTGAGGTTTATTTCCACATGTTAGAAGTTTAAAATTTTTTCCTTTATTGTTTCATTGAAGTAACATTTGTTTGCAAAAGTAAATTGGCATCAAAGTGTCAGTATCCTTCAACCTGGTCAATAGAAAACATTTTACTGCTGTCCTGTCCAACTTAACCTACTTTCTGTTGTCAGAGCTAATATTATTTTTTTCATTAGACAATGTCTATTTCTTTGTTTTATTTTTTATATAGCATATATGACTGAAATTATTTAATACTCGTCTTTCTTCTTATCCATGAAGTCATTTGAGATAATGTTAAGTTAATTTTATGAGGTGTTCTATGTTTTTTTTTTTTCAATTGATTTTATAGACTTAGGTCTAATATAAACTTTTGTTCCTGTTTTTGGGCCACACGCGGTGATGCTCAGGGGTTACTTCTGGATATGCGCTCAGAAATCGCCTCTGGCTTGGAGGACCATATGGGACACCTCGGGATCGAACCACAGTCTGTCCTACGTCAGCCACTTGCAAGGCAAATGCTCTACTGCTATGCCATCGCTCTGCCCCCTAATATACACATTTTTAATCTAGTTTGACTGAACTATTGTGTGTAGTTTTAGATAGTGGTATAATTTTATTTATTTTTATTGTTGCATGGCTAACGTGTCCCCAACACTATATTTTTAAATTTTTTTTATAGAGACCATTGTGAATTACAAGTTTTCCACAGCTGTATTTCAAGTGTTTAGTGACAGTGAATTAGGACCATTCACATCACCAGTCCAACAATATATTTTTTATTTGATAATAATTTTTATTTCGACCAAAGTGGATTACAAATCTTTCACAATATTTTATGTACATAGTGACATTGATGCAGGGGCATTCCCACCACCAATGTTGTCCTCCCTCCACTCCCATTCCCATTTTGCATCCCATATCCTTCTCCTTTTCCCCCTGGGCTGCTAATATAAGTGGTCCTCTCTGTTGTAGATTGTTTCAGATTGGGTATCAATTCTGTTATCATTGGATTTGGATTTGGTGTTTAAGTATGATCATTTTTTATTTCTACTTAATGTTCATATGACTGTTTGGTCTTGGTACCCTCCATTATTTCTACCTCCATATGTGAGGCTGAACAAGATGGTTCAAGTTATGTGGTTCTGTTTGAAAGAAAGAAAAAAAATAAAATGAGGAAAAAATCAAACAAGTATAAGATGGGAGGAGACCTTCTAGAGGCTATAAATATCAATTTAACAGAAGAAAAAAAAGATGAAGAAAAACATAGTAACAATACAAAAAAATCAAACAAAAAAGATGAAACTTCTTAGGAATTTTTGGAAGAGTTTTGAGGTCACACCCAGCAGTGCTAAGGGGTTATTTCTGGCTCTGTGCAGATCTTGAGGAACATATATGGCACTGGGGACTGAATTGGGATCAGCCACATGCAAGACACGCACCTTTATAAATGTACCATTTCTATGGTTTCCTGGTTATATGGGGTTTTATGGTTCCACACAATGTTTAGTTACACTTGTTCCAGATCCTTAAGAATGTCATTGAAATCTTGATTAGACTTTCATTGAAACTACATAGTGTTTTGGATAGGATCCTCACTTAAAAAATTCCAACCCTTGTATACAGATAGCATTTTCATTTCCTTTATCTTCTATTTAATCAATAGGAGTTATAGCTTATATATATGTATATATATATTCTTAGCCTCCTCTATTCAGTTAGTTTCCATACATAATTTCTTTCTTTCTTTTTTTAATTAATATTTTTTATTTAAACACCTTGGTTACCAACATGATTGTGATTGGGTTTCAGTCATATAAGATGGCAGCCCCCCATCACCAGTGTTTGTATGCAAAGCAAACACCTTAGTCTATCAACTATATCTCCAGTGCCTAGACACATTTTAAAGCCACATATATATACCTACAATGTAATGGGTAACCAGTTTATGTGACATCCTTTTATCCTGGTAATTTTAAAGCAGAATTGTCTTAATTCTAGTCTCATTTGTTTATCTTTATTATAGATGCCTTTAGATTTAATATTAATTTAAAGGAGAGAATCTGCTTGCATTTTACTCAAAATTATCCATAGTTTGAGATATGACGTTATGGCATTTAATCTATTTTATGTTGATTTTTGTGCATGATATTAGACAGTGTTATGAGTTCTTATTTTTTTTTACCTGAGATGTAAAAGCTTTTCCAACACCATTTGCTAAAGAGAGTTTCTTGCTCTACTTCAAACTCTGTCTAGAGTCTTCACTAATGTTCTGTTAGTTGAAGAGTCTGTCTTTATACGAGTACCATGCTGTTTTTATTGCTATTACTTTGTACTATAATTGAAACTTGAATAAAAAGAAGCCTCCCACATTTCCTCCTAGAAATGTAATGGGTATTCATCATGTTTTATTATTTCACATAGATCTTAGCACCATTTGATCTAATCTCTAAAAAATGTTATGTATATTTTAATGAAGACTATACTGAATAGAGCCTTCAGATACAATAGTTATTTTAAAATCTTTAATATTTTCTTGTGTACTTCTTAAAATAGTGATTTAGTAGTTTTTTTCTCTCTTCTATTTCATTGTTTGCATATAGAAATGACCTGGGTTTCTGTATGCTATTTTGAGGCATTAAAATGTTTATTTAATTTAATTTAAAAATAGTTGCTTAAGTAATTTTGGTTAAATTTTATCTCAAAATATTATTTTATGATGATATAGAAAATATAATATATTAGAAGAAGCAATTTATAATGTAGAAAAGATGTTTAGCAATCAGGCAAGCAGAAATTTGCATTGGGATTAAGAGTGAATAATATAAAAACTAGCTAACATTAAAGTCATGAACTTTGAAAATTAACAATATATTTTAATTTATTGGTAATTCAATAGTGGAAAGATTTCTCAGCAAGTTGCCAGTGTGTTCAAGAAAATTTGTTTTTAAATTAAATTGTCCAAAGACAAAAAAAAATACTGCTTAAAAAAGTATTTATTCATCTAATAAAACACATGCTTAGCCATTTCTCACAGCTATTCTAAAAAAATAATTGCATCTGGACTGAGAATTTTTATTTCACATTGTACCAGTGTGATATGAATTAATAAAATGGATAATAATTATTTATTGAAACTAAAATACTAATGAACTAACAAGACATATAATATGTTTTAAGTGGTTCCAATATCATCCTTTATATTAATCTACAGAAAAGATAAGAAGGTCATTTCTGTTTTGCTTTTAATTTGTAGTAACCTTCTTTATATTTTCCTTCTACATTCCTTTTATTTGAAGAGCCTATGGATTTATCTCATGCTTGTCATTTTTCTTCACATGATTTAAAAATAATTAATTGCAGCACTCAGTGATGATTTATGATTTCTACTGACGTAATTAATGATACACATCAATTTTCCTTCTTAATTGAAGGAGTGAGTCACTAAAAACTTTTCATCAAATATGTTGAAAGGGCATGATATTGTTGTTCAATAACCTTTGTAAATCTTAAGTGGGACTTTATAATGTACCAACTTTCAAATAAATTAATTTTTCACGTGAGGCATATTTATAGGCATTATGTTAAAATTAAAAGGAAGACTTCATTTTGAGATTTAGATAACTGTTTAATGTTAGGAATCAAACTGTGCAGGATAGAAGCTAAATAATAATTTTGATATAGCTTATCCTAAATTTTATTCATAGAAATTTTAAAGTATTTTTTATTAATTAATTTTAAAAACTCAAGTTCCTCATTTTAATGATTGAAATTTTGGACAGCCAGATAATATGGATAAAGAACTATATGCCAAAATATAAGAGCAAAGAAATCTATCTTACTTAATGAACTGTGAAAATAGACTAAAGACCATCTTAATCCTTATAAAATATATTTTGTTCATATTACTTCTTTGTACATTTTGTTGGAATTTAGCATTTAATTTGACATTTAGCAAAGCAATAGTTAACTCTTAGTCTATACTATGCTAGGAAGAGGAATTTATAGGGCTCTTAATATATGACAAGTTTTAAATTATAATATTTTCTTTAAAAAAACAACAACAGTGTGTGCCTCAAGTGTTACAAACTTGATTTGAGCATTTTATGGTACTCCAGTCAGCTGCCTATTAAAAGTGTGATCAGGTAGTTTTAGACTGTGACTAGCTGTGTCAACAGAAGGAAAGTGGAGGATTAGTCTCTATGGCAACGACAAAGTATCCCTGTTTGTAGACAGACAAATTCTGCTACATCTGAAACTGATTGACAGGTCTATTCCTTTGCAACTGACCCATAGAAATTAGCAAGTAAAAGTTATTATACTGGGTTGTATTGAAGGGTTCTCAATATCTTAAAGTGTTCTTGTAAGTTTTTCTCCAGCATTTGCATGAGAAACCCGGCAAGAATTGTTCTGCGGTTTATATCTATGGTTTGATAGATTCTTTGTGGGGGAGTATTGCTGGTGAGAATAACTTAATTTTCAGTTCTCTGTATGACAGAATTGTTGGAGCATGGATTGAGAGAAAACACACATCAAAGACCCAAAGATGAATAATATGCCACATTTCAAAAATCACAAAACCTTATAAGAATATTACCAAATGAATATATTTTTGAAATTGCTTCCAAGGAAAAAATTTCCAATAAAATAAAGATCATTGTAAAAAGAATGATGCTTTTATTTTGGATTCTTACAAAAGAGCTGAATAAAACATTTTAAAATAATTTTTAACCTTGCTGTTTAAAAAAAACAATAAACATAATATTTAACTGTAAGCGAATTATTTTTGAGTCAAATTTTTTTACCTAAGTAAACTTTTCATAAGATAAATGCTTGTCTTTATAATAATTTTACAAATATAGCATAGCTTGAATATGTTTTATTTTGAGGAGAAAAAGTTTTTCCTGAAGGTTTGTCTTATATTTTATTTACCCTTTAAACCATTTTAAAACATGGCAACCTGCTCTTGACTGCATATGTGTTCGTTATTTCAAATGACTAAATATATTTGAAGGAAAATTAAATAAGAAATAGAATCAAAAATTGTTTTATTCAACTTTCCTTTTTTTTTTTTTTTTTTAGCTGACGGCATTATCTCTAACTAACGTATGTTATTTATTTCCTGGGAATTGTCTCCTCTGAACATCCTTCTTTGCTTTATACCTGCTTGGTTTGATTTCATTTATGAAGTCATAACAAATGAATACAAAACCAAACAAAAGTTTATTGAGGCAATAAAGGCATATAGAAAAAAGGAAAATTGTAATTTTGGTAATTACTTTTAGTTGCTAAAGTTTTAAGCAAAGTTTAGTAGAGTTTAATGAAAATATGTGTTACCTTTTTGGACTGAATATAACTAAAAAAGGAAAACTGTAGAACTTTAAGTTTCATATGTTACAAGAGTACTTATATATTTATGTGTGTCTATACATGTATACATGATATAAATAAATCCTTATCTTCAATATTTTTTGCTCTAGTGTATGATTATAGATGTGAGTCTAACAGAATACAAACTTCCTCTATTGAAATGTATTTATATAATGTTTTGACTATTGCTACAATGTTTTGCTTTTGAATTTGTTGTCCTAATGAAACTATAAAATAGTTTGCTACTCATTGGGAATTGATATTTTATACTTCAAATTTGTATAGACACATTGTACTATCTTCTTAATTTCAGAATAATAATTACCTGATATACCTGTTTTGGAGACAGGAACCATGCTAATAGAATCCATTATGTAACTTTGAGTGTTATAGAATTCCCCATTTTTTCTAAACTTTCTATCTACTGATATTAGTTCTTAAGAAAAAGCTACTGGGTGTCATTAATATTAGTGCAATGTTTACATTAGTGTTAGTTTTGCGTTCCTGAAGAGGACATGTCATGTCATATTAAGGTGATTGAATCAGAGACTTATTTTAGGACTGTTGACAGCTGAAATAGCATTACTTTTCAGCTGCTAATTATTATTTTCAAGGGGAGACACTATTAGGAGGAAAACTCATGAGTCTGTCTCTTTTCTATAACAGAAAAGGTTCATCTTCAAAAAGATATCCTTAGTATATCATGTTCAGTTTAAAAGTAAAAGCAACAAGATATGCAAACAGAATATTCAATAGTAAGATTCTAAATGAAAATTGAGTCCAAAATGTCAATCTAAAATTTGAAAAATTGTCATCTCTGATCATTTAAATCTTCATTCATTTTTTTTTTCATTTTAGGAAGTTAACTTTAGAAAAGTTTTTTTTTTTTTTTTTAGAAAACATGATTTTATTTTATTTTCTTAACTGTAAAAATACAGTTTTCCATTAGATTCATCACATTGCTGCCATTTTGGGAATATATTTTTGCTTTTTGAGATTAGACATATTTATGTAGTTCTTCAAATCTGCGTGCCATAACATGCTTTTGACAAAATAATGTAATTATTGCATGAAAGTGAATTTTTAGTCATTTACAATTTTCCAATTTGCATGTCAATATTATGTGAAAATTAGCATAAGTGTATGTTTGAGAAATTGAAAGCATGCAGCATATTTATAATTTAACATAGTTGTAACTTAACTTTTCTGTAAAATCTTAGTCAAAAACAGAAAAATCTTTGAAAATTAAAAATATTATTGTCTATAATTTGGTCACTAGAAGGAAGACAATTGAAATCATTGTAATATTAAGCGAGAACTTTTCTTTGTTAGAAATATATGCATTCAATATATATGTTATAGAGTTATTCAATTTATGTGTATATTTAATTTTAAAGTCACAGAATTCTCAGTGAAGACTTGATATGGTTTTAACTTAGCGGCATCATTAAAATATAATATTTGTACTTAAAATAAAAAAGACCTTTATATTAATATTTCTAGTTTTAAGTTATGAGAAACATAACACATTCCCAACAAAGTTTTACTTACATGTATTTTTATGCAATATTTGTAAAGAAGTTTTGCTTATATACCTACATTCTAATTTTTGTGAACAGATTAAAAAAAAGACGTTTGATAAAACAAGGTGGTTTTTATCTTCAGAAATTTCAGCAATAGAGAATCAATAAGTTGTCCTACATATAAGACCATTTGTCTACAGATTGCAGATCAATGCTCAAGAGATATTTACTCCAGGATGGAATGCAACTGGCAATGTGATGCCTGTATTTTCAAGTTTTTCATGAGAACATCTAGATGAACTTGTGGTGTTTCATTCAGTGCAATCAGAATGCATGGAATGGTGGCATTCCCAATTCATAATTGCTACTTGAAACACCAGGGACTTGTTCTGCTTTTAATATTATAGTGATTAAAATGCTTTTAAAGGAAGAAGACCTAAAATTTGATAGTAGGCATGTTAAGCAGTTTTAAATTATGTGATTCACACTTATGCCAGATGCTGCTTGAAGAATTCCTTGGTTTCTCATTAACATGGAGCAGTCCCCTTAGACTTCACACATAGTGGCCACTCACAAGCACATCCACTCAGAACAATCAACTGCATGCGTCCAACTGTACAAGTTCCAACAGAGGATTTTCAAGAAACAATTCATT
This sequence comes from Crocidura indochinensis, assembly GCA_004027635.1. Lineage (NCBI taxonomy): Eukaryota > Metazoa > Chordata > Mammalia > Eulipotyphla > Soricidae > Crocidura > Crocidura indochinensis. The sequence continues at coordinate 9,760 of PVKC010018147.1, forward strand.
TCAAGTGGACGAGTTGCCATTAAAAAGCTGTCATTCCTTTCCAAGCTTTGATGTACTTGGAATGAATGTCCTTAATGAACTTGGCTAATTGTTTTGTGATGTCATTTCTGTGTTGATTCAAAATCCATTTAGAAAAGAATTACTGAGACATGAGTAAAATTAAAAATTTCTTTCCAGGTGAAACTATGATGACGATGATAAATGTTAAATTTTCAATAAGTGTTTTAGTGTGTTGATGCTTATTTTTATGCGCCTTAGCTTAAATGGTCACACAGCAAGCTATATTACAGGTTATGTTTTTCAGTTGTGCTATCTCTAATTTTTCAAATACAAATAAATTAGCTCTGTGTCTTAGTCTGTTGACAAATCTTTAGTTTACCTTCTGTTTTTCTTTTCATTATCGTTTATTGAGTTCATACATGATTTATTGAGTTCTCTGATTAGATTACTTTGGTAGATCCTGACTTCAGTAACAGTTCACGACTAGAATGAATTGACTTACTGATGTCAGATCACTGCTTTTATTCAGAATCTATAGAACTTTAATTTCTCTAGCATTTCAAAAACAAGATACTATCAATTAGACATATATATATAATGTGGATTTACTATAAAAATTCATTCTTTAATAAAACTTAGAAACGTAACAAGTTCAGCTCAAAATTTTTTATTTCTGTTATATATTTTCTCTTCTAGCACATATATTTATAACTCATTTGCTTTTTTCTTTCTATCTACATACTCACTCTTGCTTTTGAGTTTACTAAGAAAATACTTTGTGTTGGTTCATGGAGAAAATCATTTTTATCTTTATCCTAATAATATTTAAAACTAAATAAACAGTTGTAGTTTTAAGACACTATAAGAATCTCCATAATTTAAGAGGCTGCCCTCTATATTATAGCTCTTATGACTTCCAAGAGAATGTAATCACTGTGAGGGTAAGATATTCTGCAATCACTTTTCAGTCCTTATTCATCATTATTCAACCCAATAATTGTTGGAACATTTACTGATTGCTAAACAAATACAAAACTAAACGTATTTGCTCATTAATCAGTATGATAATACATCATTAATGGATTCTTATTTAAGGAAAATAAATACTTAGAAAAAAATTTAATTACAAAATTAGAATTGAATAGTATTAATATTTTGATCACTTGCTTTCAACAATGTTCTCTTTTCTTCAAACTTTTCTGAAAATATTAAATATGTCATCATTATTGTTTAATAACTACATAAATGTATGCATTATAAAAGACAAATGGTTTTCTCTGAAAGCTTGATTCTTTTACTATCTAAAGAAAATACATTAAAAGTAATAGTAATAGAATAATTGCTAAAATAATTTTAGAATGCCTTTTAGAAAAGTATGGTTTATATATATATTTATAGTAATTCCAAATTGTTAGTAGGATATATATCAATCATTAGATAGTAAACTTGAAAAGAAGTTTAATTAATATATCTTCAACTGTTAACATTTCTTGGAAAAAAAGTTTTTAGACAATTATTGAAAAATAGGAAAGATATTCACATTTTAGGGATTTGTCAAATATAATAATAAATCAATTTAATTATTTTTCTTAGAAATTAGAGTTAGGAAAAGTTAAAAGATTGGAAATATAAGAAAACTTTTTGGAATTATAACTGTTTTCAAGACTTATGGTGAAAGGAAAAACTCCATTAAACAGTTCTAAAAATTCATAAATTATCAAATCTTTTGTGATTTGAACAAAATTTTGCCACACACTTTTCCTTCATGTCAATGAACTAACTTTGAATTGTTGGATTAAGAAGTACATGCCTACATTATAAAACTAAAGAGAATATTATAAAAAATCAATTTGAAGAGATGATTTTATATTAAGCAAACAGTTCCTTCTGTTATCTTATTAATATCATTCAAATGTACTTTTGTAAATTATACTCTTCCTGGAACTATTAAAATAATCTACTAATTCTGATTATAGTTACAGCTGTCACTTTATCTATTCCTGATAAATTGTCACACTTGTAACTTTGTTCTTTTTCTCAGTTTAAAATTGCACAATGTTAGTGAAATGTTTAGACAAGTAACCTTATGAGGGAAGAAGTGTAGGTTAAAATAAATGTAGCATTATATAATTTTGTTTTGTCTCTGGAAATAGTTTAAAAATAAAAGAGAATAAAATTACTCATTTGACATTTCAAATCACCAAAGTAAGACTTGATCATACCTATAGTTATTATGAACTCCCACAATCTATCAAGGAAAACTAGTTGGAATTCTTTATTAGCAGTTATAATAGCTATATTTTCAAATTTTTAACTACCTTTTTCTCCTATCATTTTGTTTCTGTTTGAGAATTATGTTATGATTCTCATGATTACTATACAAATCTACCAACTCTAAAATATGGTTTGAAGAATGCATTTTATAAAGAACTAGAAAATATATTTATATGTAAATACTACAAAACTCAAATATGTGAAATAATCCAATTATCATTTCAAATAATTTGCACATTTGAAAAAGTGATATAAATGGATTACACATTGAATTTCTATTGAATTTTCAGTTCTTTTAGACAACTGATTTTCTCCCATTTACATAGAGCACAAGTATTCTCTCGTAGGGGTTTCTTTTATAACAAAAATATTTTAACTATACATATTTTTGATTCACATGGGATTAAAATTTCAGTAATTTCCTCCTTTTGAATTACAGCAGGCAACTAGGAGATTTCTAAATATCATGTCTTAAAGCCTTACTCTTTCTACTTTTCTGAGGTAGATATTTATTAATGCATTTCATCTTAGCAACAATTACATGTCTATAATGTCCACAACCAGCAACAGCGCTCTGCAGCTGTACTGTGTGTAGTTTGCATTTAGAGAGAATTGCTTGTGAGTGTCAGAGAGAATGTATTCAAAGGTGCCACACATATGGTTGTTGGAAGAGACAATAAAATGAGGGTCATAATGAAATGCAAATAGTTCAAGCTAGAAATAAAAAACACTCTAATATTTCTGTGATATGATGAAATAATTACTGCTTCTTAAAAATAAGATTATAATTTACATTGCTTTCTCATTTGAATTACTATTGTCTTGAATATGAGATTTTTAATATATTTCGACTCTGAGAAAAAAGAACAGAATGGAAACATCTGGATCATACAACATATTTTTAGTAGCTTTGAGTGATTCTGCCAGAGATTCCCAGGAAATAAGAATGATTAGCAAAGGATGCAATCTTTGTCCTACTGTTACTTCTGGTTAAAAAGAATGGGTTACGATAGCCACTACTTTAATCAGTAAAAATTTATTCCTTGAATTAGACCACATGACTACTTCCTGGGCCTTCCATCCCTTCACAGCGTAGGGATTTTCAATTTGAGATATAGCTTGTGAAATGTGCTATTAAATCCAGTTATTTTTGATATATTCAATTCTTTTCAGCTCAAAATTAAACTGATTGTCACTTTCAATGTGTAAGTTAGATTGTTTGAGAAGAAAAGCAAAATAAACCTGAAGTGGATGATGGCAAGAAACATTAGAAAAACAGTAAGTTCAAAATTACTTAGTGAATTTGGATGTTTTTCTGGAGATAGAACTTAAATATAGATATAGGTTTCAAAGAATGTTGCCTAAAGTATTTATTTTTTGTTTTGAAATATTTATGTCATATTAAAAGTTATTGCTGTCATATAGGGGCAAGATTGTGAGTAGAATTTTCTTGCAAGTTCACTGTAATTTGTCTGAACCTCAAATGAAACTTAGCTTAACAGTTATTTTAATACTTCTAAAATAATTGCTTTGTTGTATTATATTAAATCAATTGCAAAAAGTGGATAATTTGAGAAGTACATTAAGTAAAAATCGATTTACAGAGAATACTTTTGTTTAGTGTTTGTCTTATGGTATGTGATCACATTAGGATTCGTATTAGATATCCCAATCTCACATTCTTAAAATAATTACACAAAATTGAAACTTGTTTAAAGAAAGATATTCCAATTTTTCTAGTACACATGTACTTGGTGACATCTTAATTATGAAATGTCAGATTAAAGATCCAATTTACTTCATTTCTACAATAAATTCATTTTCTCTCAAGTAAATTCTGTATGTAAAAGTAAAGATAGATATTTATATGCAGCCTGAGCTAGAAAAAGGTGCTGATAATGTAATTAATATTTTACTGTAATATCTTTTTAATCTATCATGCTGCCTTTTGCCCTTTATGCTTTGTCAGAAAGGAGTGTAATGAATGAGTGTCTCTGTATCGGCTTGACTTTGGTGAAAAGGGAGTCCACATGACATTTAATGTGATTAAGCAGATATATATTTGGTTTTATCAGATTTCACACAATCAAATATTAAGCCACTTATGATAAAACTTCAGATATTTCTAAATAGGTGATTACCACTCTTCCTGTCTGAATTAATTTGGAAGTTCAAATTAGGAAAAAAAAAAAAAAACCTTTGAGCTCATTCAAAATTTAACAGGATTCCCTGACTTTTAAATATTTCCTAGGAAGTTAATTCAGTTAAAAACACCAGGACACTCAGCATTTTAGTAGAAAAATTTGAGAATCTATTATTGAATCAGTAAAGAATTAGCTTTAATTTGACTTGAAGCAGATGTTTAGGGAATTCATGGTCTTAAATTCTGAGAACAATTGTTCTTTATTTTTCAAGACAGAAGGGGGCACTAGTGGTCCATTTTTAACAAAAGTGAACTGTTTCTTTTGTTATGTGACATTTAAGAATAAATAAATATATGTTTTCTATTTAACGTTGAGGCAACTGCATGATCTATTAAAATTGTAAATATATATTGTTAGGTTAAGAATTTAAGTAAGTAAAGTTTGTTTGCAATATAATTATGCTTTTTATTTTTAATCTAAGAAAATAATAAAAATTACGTTCTTCTTGACTGGACTAAAGAGTGCTTTTTGGGGATGTTTTTTAAAATATAAAATGTAGTGATTAAATTGCTTTGTAAAAATATTTTCCCCTTCATTTAGAAGAGTTGAGTCCCAATTCTTATTGCTTAATACCCATAGTGGTTAAAATGATGAAACAAGTTAATTTATTATGTATGTACAAATACTTTTTTGAACTATATTATAATATTTTACTACTCACCAAACTTGAGCAACAATTTACAAATTAACTCACTATACTATCAAAATACTTTTCTATATCAGTATATATTTATAACATCTATTGTGCTATACAAAGACAAATTAGCATATTATTCCATAATTTTCAGTTTGATTAAACAAATGGTTCCTCTGTAAACTTAATGGGATAATTGCACTTTACATCTCTTTAGATCTCCATTAAAGGATAAGCTGCAAATACAGTAGTTAAGCTTATTGACTGATATCTCTCTAAGTCCAGTCCAGATCATCTATCTATTTAGAACTAATGTGGCTAGACAACGTGGTATTCTCAATCCACAAATTGAGTAATTGAAGAATGTCAGATATGCAACAAAAAGTTGATGATTCGTCCTCATTCTTGGTTTAGAAGGCAAGCATGCAAGTACCTAGAGAAAGAGAACAGATGAAAACTGGCAAATTCTTCACTTATAGACAGTACACTTTTCTGAATTTAGCTTTCTCCCTCCCCTAAGAGCCTTCTATGTAAGTGTTAAGATGTTGAGACATGCATTATGTTTTACATTTTTAGTTAAATTTTGCAAAAAATCATATGGCTGTGTAGTACTTGTATTATAATGGAAAAAGGTGTGAGGAAAAACCCTACAAAAATGAAATCCACTTGTCAGTTTGAATGTGACATGTTTTATTACATAGTAAAACCTGTCAGCTAAAATTTTCAAGATTTACACCTAAGTTGTGACTGAAAACAGGTAATTGTCCTTTCAAAACAGGTATCTTGAGTATATAAATGGAAATTTTTGTAGCTGTGTGTTTGTAAAATCATCTACTTTGCTAGTAAAGTCAATTTAAATTTAATAAACACACTTTTTTTCGGATTTAAAAAAACTAAAATTAACGTAAGAGAAAGAGAACATTGGTAACTTATATATAGGTATTTGAATTTGTCCAGTCAGTAGGCTTACAATGATTTAGTATGTATTAATGAGTATAATTTACCAAGTTTTCATAATACAGTTTTAAATATTGATTTAATAATGTAAAAATAAAGAAATAAATTGATATCTTATTAATATCAGTGAATAAAAGAATGTCCCAAATAAATTGTTTAATATATATTAGCATCTTTAATTAGTATAAAATTCTATCAGAAGATTTATTTTTTAATTTAAAACTGAAGGCATTGTACTTGAATTTTGAAGATTAGTATGGAAGAATTTTCTGGAAAAGTTTCTGTCTAGAAAGATTTCTTTAACATATTAGTAACAAAGCATTTTTCTAGGTCTGTGTTTTTATCTTTCTATTCCTTAACTCTCTCTTTCAGAGTGCATTTGTGTATTACAGGATTTGTGGAAGACAGAGAGACCAAAAGAGAAAGAGAGGAGAAAACAGAAGAGAGAGAGGTGGGGCGGGGAATAAAAAAGTAAGAAAGGGCAAAACTAAGAAAGGGAAAATAAAATGAATAGAAAGGAAAAGTTAAAGCAATTCATAGAGCAAAAAAGAGCAAAGAAGAATCAAAAGACAAAGAAGAATAGTTTAAAATATGAATATTTTTCACTGACATGGTTGTTTTGGGTGCTGGGAGCATATTCCTGGCAGTAGCTTTATGATAGCACATCTCAACTTTCAGAATATCACGAGTTAAAGGAACTGTGTGACTCAGAGGATAGTTTTGGCATTGAATTTGTGAGAAAAGGAAGTTTTGCTTTTGTACTGTTCAAATAGAAGAGAAAATTTTGTTCCTGCCAACATAGATAGAAAAAAATCTCTCCAATTATTACAACACCAGCTTTCTCTTTACAAATATCAAGTGCGATTAAACCAAAAATGCTAAATATTATAGAGAAAATAAGATGGAAAATGTTGGCTGTTAGAAACTGGCTTGGTTGGGCTTTGTGGATGGATGATATTTATTAAGTTGTAACAACTTTCTTTATGTTTTAGAGAGCATTAAAGACGGGATTATTGATTGTTCTTCAGTATTAGTGGCAGCCATAAATGCATGTATCATCTGCTCAAATATTTTCTTTTTTTTTTTTTTGTTTTTGGTTTTTGGGTCACACCTGGCAGTGCTCAGGGGTTACTCCTGGCTTCATGCTCAGAAATTGCTCCTGGCAGGCACGGGGGACCATATGGGGCATCGGGATTCGAACCGATGACCTTTTGCATGAAAGTCATACGCCCTACCTCCATGCTATCTCCCGGGTCCCGCTCAAATATTTTCTTACCTGATAAATTTTTATCAGTCTCTTCCACAATCAGGCACATTTTGGATATGAGTAGTAAAGTTCACAAGTTTGCAAGAATGCACGTTTTCTATTTTATGTCAGAAGTCTGTGCATTTTCCCAAACCATTATTTTTGATAAGCATTTTTTGATATTCTTCTGACCTTTGTCTACAGAATTGGACTTAATATATTTTGGCTGTTGTTTCAATATTCTAGCTTCTTTACCTTATTTAGGTTTTCTTTTTTCTTTTTTGGTCACAGACACAAAATTTACTACTGCCTCTGATCAAGTTCTGACCTGATGCTTTTTCTATGTACAAGGATTACTCCTGTGAAGCTCAGGGGGCTTTGCAACGTCATGGATGGAACCTGGTTTTGGCCACCTGCAAAAGAAGCACTTAACAAGCTGTATTATTGCTCTAGCCACTTGAGTTTCTTTCATGTAATGCCTCTTTAAATATTTCTTTAAATAGCTTACCCTTAAGAAAAATGTCAAAATCTTGGCAGACAAAACTTTGTGGTTTCTTGAATAAGAGGAAGGTGATATCCTTTTCAGCACCTCATATATTAAGTAGTAATATGTATCCTTGGGGAATTCTGAGAAATACAAAATAGCTGCTGAAATATTGTTAGTCAAGAGTAGCAATGTTAGATATAATATATATATTCAATTAATTAATTTATTATTATTTGGTTGGGGTTTTGAGGTTACATCTGGCTACCCTATAAGCCTGGTTCTTGAAATTAATTCTGTCAGAGCTTGAGAGACTATGTGGTGATAAAGATTAACTCAGGTCTCCTGCATGCAAAGCATGTACTCAGTAAAAGCCCATTGAATACATTGAACTATTTCCAGTTTAACACAATACCATTGTCTATCTTTGCTTCCACTTGCTTGGCCAGTAGCTTTTTTCCTTCCTTGAGGAATCCTTTAGCTTCACTGCCATGGAGTGGAGTGTACTACTTACATTTTCCTCTGTGTACCTTATGGTTTCAGTCTGATATCAAGGTTTTTAATCCTTTTAGTTTGATTAAAGAGAGATCTGAGTTCAATTATTTTGCATGGTGTTGACCAGTTTTCCCCAACACTATTTTTTGAAGAAGGTTTCCTTGCTTTATTTTGTCTTTTATTTTTTATAATGTTTTTATTTAAATACCCTGATTATAATCTTTTTCATAATTGAGTTTCAGTCTTACCTTGTATGCCTCCCTTCACCCATTAATGCTTCTCACCATCAATAATCTAGGTTTCTCACCCACCTTCCCTACTGCCTGCCTCTGGGCAGACATTTTTCTCCCCTTTCTTTCTCTACCTCTCCCCACTCCCCTTTTAAGACACTGTAGTTTGCACTACTTTTAAAGATATACCGTGTATATCACTTTATCTCCATTCAAAATCCAGTTAAATTTCCAAGTGATCAGTTCCAATTATTATTGTCATAGTGGTTTCTACTTTGCCCTAACTGAACTGTTCCACTATTTGTGGCAAGCTTCCTACCATATATTGATCCTCCTGGTTCTCCTGTCCTTTGTCTCTGGATATTATCACCGGGTTATCTTTTATCTTTATTATATACCATAAAATATCTTGCTCTGGTTTGTATGTCTTGCCCTTTTATCAAAGATTAATTGATTGTATACTTGCAAACCACATTGTCTAAAAAGAAAAGCAATGAAGAGAGATATAGAGAGATTGAGAGCAAGAGAAAGAGAGCAAGAACAAGTGAGAGAGCAGAGAGTGAGATGAGAGAGAAAGGAAGGAGTAAAATACCTGCGAGATGAGAGAGAAAGGAAGGAGTAAAATACCTGCCCCAGAGGTGGGTTCGGAGGAGAGGAGATGGAAAGTGGAGATATTAGTGATTGGAAACGTTCATGGGTGAAAGTTGCTATTCACCATAAGATTGACTGAATTCAGTCATGACCAACTTTGTAATCACAGTGTTAAAATAAAGGACAAAAACTATTTTTGAAAAACAAAATATAGTCAAAACTTTTGAAAATTCAGAAAAGATTCTTTAGTGAGAATAGGATTGTTTTAATTTTAAAATTTTAATGAAAAAATTCAATTCATTATGAATTACAAAATTATTCGACTGGCGGTTGTCTATTGCTGTGGTGCTTTTTGAATTTTTGTTTTATTTTTCTTTTTGTATTGTTATTGTGTTTCTCTTCCTTTTCTCCTTTCTTCCCTTAAATTGATATTTATAGCCTCTAGAAGGATTCTTCCCAATTTTTCTTGTTTGATTTTTACCCCATTTTTTTCTTTTCTTCAAACAGAACCACATAATTTGAACCATCTTGTTCCGCCTCTCAAATTGAGAGGGAAATAACGAAGGGTACCAAAACCAAACAGTTGTATGATCACTAAGTAATAATAAAAATGATTGGATTTAAACACCAAATCCAAAGCCAATGGGAACAGAGTCGATAACCAATCTACAACAAGCTAGACACAGAGGGGACCATTTAAACTACCGGGGGTGGGGGTGGGGGTGGGGGAGGGAGGAGAAGATGGGATGCATGCTGGGAATAAGGGTGGATGGAGGACAATTTTGGTTGTGGAAATTCCCCTGATTCAATGTCAACATGTACCTAAAAGATTACTGTGAAAGATTTGTAATCCACTTTGGTCAAAATAAAAATTATTATTATAATAAAAATATGTTTTTACCAATATCTTCACCAGTGTTCACTTCCTTCTACCAATCCCCACCACCCCCTCCAATTTCT
>PVKC010018148.1:0-19801 GCA_004027635.1 Crocidura indochinensis
TCTTTACAAGGACATCTTGGAGCCTAATGGTTAACACCCAGTTCTAAGATATGGGATTAATCCTATTTCTTTAGGTCCAAGGGCAGAAGGTCGCGAGCTGCTAGCATGCAGCTTGTCACTAGACACTTTTGGCTCAGACCTTCAGAGACTCCATTTTGATTAGTGAGAGGGCTTTTTAACTATGCCAAGCAGTCCCCAACATATACCTATTGTGATTCCCATGAATTCAGAATCAATAGGATATATGTGTTTGTTTGCATATGTAAATTTCTTTAAATAATTTGCCCATATAATCATAGAAACTGACCTGTCGCAGGATCTGCAGATGTACAAAGTGTGTTGACAACCTGAATAGTCTTCTAATTCTAATCCAAAAATGGCAGAACTAAAACTAAAGAAAAACTGGTGGTTCATTTCAAAGTTGGGAAAAGTTTTAGTTTAAAGATGACAGGAAAATCAATTAACTCTTGGTGTAAGCTCAGCCTTTTTTAAGTTATATGCAGGCTTCAACTATTCATTGAGGTTTTCTCACAGGAAAGGATAATCCTTTTTATTCAGAATAATTAAATGTCAAACTGTACAAACTAATGTCACTATAACCCAAAACCATGATCACAGAAAGTTTAAGAGTAATTTTTGACCAATATTCTGGGTACTCTGTCCCAGTCATATTGAGAGATAAATTTAACCATCAAAAAAAAAATACCTCATATGTAATATTTGTGAGAAAAACGCATGATTTTTCAATTCATCACTTTATCTCATCAGGTTTCTTATTGATCCTTTGTGTAGGATAAAATTGTACTCATGTTCAGGTACTCAGTTAAGTGCATTTATATACCTACACTAGTTCCTTAAAATCCATTTCAGTTGATCTGCTTCCATCATAGATGATAGTTAAATTATTTCCATGCTACTCTTGACTTTAAGCCATATTCAGTCTAAAAGTATGTCTGTTCTATTTTTGAATACTGAATGGGGTTCCAAACTATATATTTGCCAAACTAAATCAGCTACTGACTCTGTTCTCATCAAACATTTGAACTTTGGATGTCTTCCAAGAAGCTTTCCCTACTGTTTCATTTTGGTAAAACCACCTACTTACTGGTTAGAAAAAAGAAAAGTGTTGATTTATAAGTCTCTGAAAGCATGCTTGACAAAATAAGAATAGTGTAGAAATCTAGTAATAACTAAAATGTTTATAGATTACGTTTATTTGTGACTCTTCAGATTGTATCTTAGATCTCAGTTGATTGCTTTAAAGGTGTCTGAGTAATAATACAGTGGCTAGAGTAATTTTGTTGTACATAGTTTATTCAACTTCTGTCACTGGCATGTCAGAAAGTCTCCCAAACATTGTTAGGAGTATCCTCAAGCAACTTAGATCCAGAAGTAGTCCCTAAACACATGTGTATATAGTCCAATAAATAAATAAATGTTTTATACAACTATTTTGTATCTAATATTAAATATTATATTGATGATATGTATGGTGAGTGATATGTTACAGAAGACAAACTTTAAATATATCTATACAAACATCAGTTATTCATTTTTATAGGAGCCATAACATGTGGTATAAAGGCCAACCTCAGGATCTTCTATATGCTACACATATATTACAGAACCACTTCATATCCATTTTATTAATTTAGAAAGAAGAGTATTCAGAAATATGTTATATTATTAGTAGTAAAGTGATATTCTATTACAATTTAAATAAATATTTATTACATTCAAAAATAATTTGAGGTTTAGAATACTTATAGCAGGTTATTTTACAATTTCTGAAAGACAGTAGTAATCAAGTCAGTGTATTTATAAGGGTATATATATATGAATCCAAATAGAGTCCAAATAAATAATGGAATATTATTCCCAAAATACTGCCAGCCAAACATCACTGGACCTAGGAACAAATCTCAGATCTAAACGTCGGGGTAATATATCACCAGAAATGTCACCAGCATTAATATATGCTGGCAAAGTCCAATCAAATGAAATTATATTTCAGATTAAAATAGAATGCAATATTAATAGAAATCACAATATAATGAATCTAAAAAAGGGTTAAACAGAGTGAGACAAAACAGTCCTGAGATCAAAACATGCATAATTCTATTTATGTACAAATTAGACAGAAATTTGAACAGCAATTGCATACAATTAATAGTTCGAGATTTTTTTTTGTTTTGCTTTGTTTTGTTTTGTCTTTTTAATAACCCCAGTCATGCTAGCCCTGGGGTTACTCCTGGATCTGTACTCAGAAATTGCTCCTGGCAGTCAGGGAATCATATGGGATGCCAGGGATCAAACTGTGTCTGTCCCGGATCAGCAGCATGCAAGCCCTACTGATACACTATCACTCTGACTCTAATAGTTCAAGATTTAAAAGCAAAAGGATGTAGAAAATATAAGTAATGGAAATAATTCATACTCTAATAATGGCTATACATTATACATTTCTTAAAAGACTAAATAAGTTAAAAACTGGCAAATTTTATCTATGGAAATTACAGCTCAATAAACTTTATTTGAAATATAAAATACAGATAATACTTTAATAAAGGAAACTGTCATAGATCATATAGAATCTTCCAAAATTTTGACATCTTTTTTGTCTTATTGATGAAATTAGAAATCGTATATGTATGCCTTCAAAGTCAATGAAGAAAAAAATTCTCCCTATTTTTTCTACTACAAATATTACTTCCTTAAAATTAACTTTGAGAGGGGCCTGAGAGATAGCACAGCCGTGTTTGCCTTGCAAGCAGCCGATCCAGGACCTAAGGTGGTTGGTTCGAATCCCGGAGTCCCACATGGTCCCCCGTGCCTGCCAGGAACTATTTCTGAGCAGATAGCCAGGAGTAACCCCTGAGCATTGGCGGGTGTGGTCCAAAATCCCCCTCCCACCAAAATTAACTTTGAGAATAGCAAAAGCATGAAATAATGACATGGCTACTGTAGCATACATATATACACATATATGTATGATTATTATACATATATATTAATCATGTATATATTATAAGGAAATATCTGTCATTTATTGATTTATATTTCAAATTAGCTTATCTTGCACATAAGTAAATTGATACTTTATAAGTATATCAATAATGTAGCAAGTTATTAGAACTCAGATATATAATTTAAATTAAATGTAATGTAATTGAATGATTAATTTATTCTAACTCAAGAGTACCTCTCGATTACTGGAGTTGTGTTTGTTTTACAAGAAAAAAATATAATAGATCAAAATTCAAATGTCTTACATGTAATTTGCATAATACATATGATATATTAGAAAAGTGTAATTATGCCTTATTGCTCAAGCACATTAAATTATTAAGTCTCTTAATAAGGGGCAATAAAATTTATATATTAGCCCTGAAGGTTATTTTGCAGAGAAGTTAGTAATGCCATTTATATCAAATAACTTGCATTGAATTAATTGACATTTATTCAGTTATCCGATCTCAATCTTCTTTCTTTCCCATAAAGTATGCTCCTTTGATAACTTTATCATTTCAATAAAGGTACAAAGCTTAGGCCTATTGGCTAATTATATACTGAGTTTACCACAGGGCACACATTCTCACATGAATCTGAATGAAAACAGACAAAACTGAAAAATCAAAGTTTAAAAATGTCTGTAGGCGTTATAATGAATTTGACCTCAGGTTTTTTGCCTACATTCTTTGCTGCATATGATTTATATTCTTTGAAGGCTACTCTGATTTATAATTTCAGATCATGAAAATTTAAATTTTTACTTATCTTTGTGACAGCTTAAAATAAAATCCCATTGAATTTAGAAACCTGTTATGGTTCTATGTAGAGAGATTTTTGTCACTACATACACTTCCTTGTAGTGGCCATTTTTGATCTTGGTAAACTCTAGATGCAAAATACTGAACTCTATGTTTTGGTCCATGGTTATTTACTTGACAGTTTTTACTACATGACATCCTACACTCTATATTGAGTTTGAACAAATGCATGATATAGTGATTGTGACCTTAACAATTTTTTTAATATCTGGTAATCTAGATTTATCAGAATCCTCCAGGGTTAGTTTTTTTTTAAGTTGCCTATTCAACAAATGTTAAAAAGATCATCTATTTACTATGTTGAGTAATAAGGCCTAATGATATATAAAAAAAAAAATTGGCTGCTTCTATTTTTAGAAATATAATGCCTACTATGAAATGATTTTATCTAACATGGACTATGTTTAGTCCAATAGTCTTTAAATATAAAATCATTCCACATGCTGAAACATCAATTTACCTTCTTGACATGGAATTTATCACTTTAAATATAAATAGAAAGAACCATGATCAGGTAATTACAGAAGATAACCCCCAATTTGAGCTTTATTATATCTTCTGAATAAAGTGCATAATCACGTGTTTTAGGTATAAGTAACAAATATAGTGCCTATTCTACTATTGATGTTTCAGCTTATGAAATGATTTTATGTATTTGTAAATATATTATCATTATAAATAGAGAAAAGATGGGTGAATTTATTTTTCCTTTATGAAAAATGTATGTATAATAGTTTCAACATAGAGAAAATTCTTGAATAACACAACATTTAACTTTTCATCTGATAGATCTGACCAAATGTAGAACTGTGTTTGGTTAAATTTTGGTCTTTGTGTTATAAAGACAAAGGAGTTATAAAAAAAATTGGTACACTGTGGCAAAGTCACATGTCATGTCAGACATGTTAGACCATGTCATCCACTTAATACAGGTGCATTGAGTAAAAATTTCTGACAAAGTTGAAAAAAAATAATATAAACCAAGGATAATAAAAAAACATGCACATGTGATTGGGTATGAAAGAATGATTCCAGAAAGTTTTAGATTTTACTTGATGATTCTAGAATATAAAGCTTTCATAATCTCTAGAATATGCTGAAGAAAGGCAGAAAAGGATAGGCATGGTAAAATATTTAAAGGGTGTAATGTCAGCACAGAAAAAAGGAAAGATAGAATTTTTCTTTTATGTTTTATCTTCAGTCACCTATAAGAATTATAACTTTCAGGAGTTGTAATCATTTGTCTAAGATCTTACAGCATGTAGAGTAAAAATAAAACAGGATTAACTTCTAAATCATTAATTAAAAACTCAATCTGATAAACATTATCTGTAGTTTTAATCATTTATCCTTGCAAATGAAAGGCAAATGGGTAAAACATAGCTACACCTATGTATTGGAAATTTTCTGGGGCTATAGAAACATTATATTGATCATGTATGACACTTGCTTGCATGGACCACCATATAATCCTCTGAGCCTTCAAGGAGTGATTTCTTTACTTACGTTTGTATGATATAGTAGAAATATTGTAAAATGTATACTTGTATGTAGTTTCTTATCAATAGTTATGTGATAGCAGATGTTAAAAGATAGCATTTCAGCACTTCAGCTTAGTTCTTTTTAAAATAGAGATAAATTAGCGAACCTCATTATCACTATGTCATAATCATAATGTCATAAATCAATTGATATAGTCATAGAGAAATTGGGACAGCATATATTTTATCACTACTGACAATATTATATATTTTCATCAATTCAAAGATGAAAAGCATATGCATAAATTAACTCATTACTGCATAAATTATCTCATTACTGACAGTATCCTATGGAAAAGAAATTATATACTCATCTGCTATCTCTGCAGTTAAGGGAGTTTTACTAATTTTTGTTTTGAAGTGACATTTGTTAACATGAAGATAAATATTTAAATATATAGAGGACCATGTTCAGATGATCATACCATTATCATTCCCAAAATATACACTGTTACCACTATTGATAAAAACTTTCCAGTGCATTATTTTACTTTACTAATCTCAGTTCTCTCAGTTTAACATAGGGGTTAATTTTCATTTGACCAACTTATTTCCCTTTACATTTGTTTATTTCCAACATGAATGAGATCATCCTGTATTTATTTTTCTTCATTTTACATAGTTTTCTTGACATGACAATTTCTAGTTCTATCCTTAATGAGCAAAATACAACTGATATTTTCTTATAACTGGGTGAAATTCCATTGTGTGTATTTTCCATTCCTTATTAATCAGTACATTGCTATTGAGAATTTGGGTCACTTCCATATCTAATGTGATATATTTTTAATTAATAGTTTTGCATTTATGTGTTGTGCAATAAAACATGATTAGTTTACTCATATTGTAATTCTAATTATGTTTATGTTGTGGTTTGTTTTCTGGTGGTCACAACTCACAGTACTCAGGGCTTACTCCCAGCTTTATGCTCAGGCAATTAGTCCTAGAAGGTTCTGGAAATTCCATTGGGTGTCAGATATTGTAACTGGTTCGTTGTAATGGAATGTAAGTATTTACTTGCTGTACTATCACTCAGGCCCCATCTAATTTTAATATTAATATTTAAGAAGTCTCCCAAAAATTTAGTGTAGAGATAAGGCCAATTTTCTTTCCTCACAACAAAAGAGGGTCCCTTCTTTCGTAAATCTGGAACTGGTGCTTCTTCTGTATTTTTATTTATAAGGTTATTCTCTCTACCTCTCTTATTGTAGTTTTAATTAGAATGTTTCAGATAAGCAGGGTTGATAGAACTTTTTCATATGTTTGTCACTTACAAGTCTTTGAAAAAGTGAATGTTCTCATTTTCTTATTCTATTGCTTTTTTGTATTTTTTTAAATTGTGTTTTGTGTGTGGATTCTTTATATTTCTGAGAATAAGCTTTGGTTATAGTTCATATGATATGTGAATGTTTAATGTAAGAGAATATAATTTTTTTGTTTTAGTGATAATGTTACTCGCAGAAGCTTTTAACCTCACTGTTTTTGCTTTTACTTTCTTTGCCAATATATAGCTTGAATCACTACTGAAGCCTCTGAAGCCAATATCATGCAGTGTATTGCTGTTCTCTTTGATTTTTTTTATGGGTTTAGGTCTAACATCTAAGTGGTTAATCCATTTCAAATTAACTTTTGTGCATGATGTGAGATTAAGGGGGAGTTTTAAATGCTTCATTAGTGCACTACTCTTAATTTTATATCAAAGTAAATCTAATGGAGGTTGTCAATCACAGTCCAAACTTCTGCATACTGGAGAGTTCACTTTAAAAGTTTCAGAATCACCTGAAGGCAGTATAGAACAAAATGAGCTCATTTCTTTTTCTGTGGTCTTTCCGCTTCTTTTTATTTTTGTTTTCATCTTCAGTGAATGAAACAAAATATACCTCTTTATATAACTTAACAATCAATGTCACTGGAATTCTTCAAACTTCTTCATATCAAGAGCAAAAATGGTCAAGTCTTACATATTTTAATCACATGTCTTTAAAAAAATTCCCCCCAATACATTAGGGAAATTTTCTGTTTCAAAAAAATTGATTCATAAGAGCAATGTTCTCTTGTCATGACTTCTGTAATTCACATGCCTTACATGAAAGCATGTGTGTTGAATTCCCAGAACCTGACATAGTTTCCAAAACCCTCTATGAGTAATCCCTGAGTGCAGAACCAGGAGTAATAAGTGAGCATAGTCAGGTATGGCCCATAAACAGACAAAAATCATAAACTAAAAAGTAAATTAAATGGTCCTTTTAGGCTTGAGCGATAAGGTAATGTGATTGATTCCCAGTGCCCTATATGGTACCCCAAATCCCACTAGGAATACTCTTTAATCACAGAACCAGAGAAATATCTAAGCATCACCATGTCTGGCTCAAAAGCCCCTAACATACCCCAAAATTTCCTTCATTGTTTATGGAGAACCATGTTAGCTCTTGCAGTTCTGGTATAATTATTGAATCATTATACTTGTCATTTATAAAAGCTATAACAAATTTTGTTTTATATTTTAGTAATTTACCTACTCTGAAATGTCATAACAATTTTTCATTTACACAAAAATATTTTAATTGTAAAAGTATATTGCATCACTGATGGAGAGAATAATTTTAATGTCTATCACATATTCTCATATAAAATATTTATAGATTGCTATAAATTAATATTTGCTGCTGATTGTGTTCCATGCCCTATAAATGTGCCACAAGTAAAGTTTGTATTCAGTGAATACATGCTGAATGATAGGTAAATAAATGTTTTAGTGTTATACATTTTCAAATAAAATGGAACAAAGAAGCAAAATACTTCTATCCAGTCACTGTACTTTCTAATTCCTCTTGTTGGACTTAATATTGGCTGTATTTATAAATTTAAATGTGCCCATTTGAAATCAACTGGTAAGCCTAAGAGATAATTTTACCTTTCATTTTCATGAGGTAAAAATCATTTGTTATTCTTATGTTTTCATTATTTTATCATTATAGATTATATAATTCATATAATCTCTATAAAACTTATAGATTAAATTATAAATGTATATATTTATATGTACATATATAATTATATATTTATATAATATATGGTACTATATTAACACTAATACAATGTAATAATATATTGAATTATATATAATATTCTTATATACTATAATTATTTATATCATATATATTTACATAATTTCTATATTCATATATAAGTATATGTGTTTTATAGATATTTATATATGAGTTATAGAGAGATTATAGATTATTTATTGAGGTTAAATTTTGCATTAACTTATTACTTACAGAGTAGTGACACTGGTGTGAGCATTAGTCGAATAGATAGAATAGCTTTAATAGCTGCAACCAAAAGTGATGCAGCTGCCTTCTCTGCTTTGCATTCATTCCTAAAGCACAGTTCATTCCAATTTCTCTATTACACATTTCTGATTCACAGAATATGAAAATCTGTACTGAAGCACATTCAATTTGCTATGATTTTGTCTATTGATTTAATGAGAATGAGCCAAAAAGAAAATAGGAAGAAAATAATTACCGAAATATAAAATTTAGGAAGGATTGATAACTACTGATGTATAACAGAAAGGATATGAAATATGAAATTCAACTGATCAAAATAATCCCCCTGTTTTGTTAAGTGAAGAATGGCATCTAGCCTTAAATTACAGTACCAGTCACGACGAATGTTTCCTCATTGTGGACCTTTCAATCATGTTGATGCTTTCACAGATGAGAATCCTAGCCTCTTTGCTTTGAATCTGAATTGAGGTAAATTACAAGAAAGATGTGCAGATACAGTAAATCCAGTGTCCTTCCAGTGGGGGACACCCCTTAACTGATTAAAGCTATACTTGTGACTAGCCAGCTGTTCTCCAGAGCCATGAGGGATGGTTTAATTTACTTTAAGAAGACAAAGTATAGAATGAATTAGATCATGAGGACCTAGAAAACAGTAATTGACTAAGGTAAAAGTAACAAGAAAAATTTTTTTCATTTTAACACGTGTAATTTTTTAAGCACTCTAAGTTATTCAATTTATAATTTGCTATTTTTGCTAAGCCTAAGTAATTAGTTGCTATAGTATACAAGAAAATAAACTTTGAATTCATTATATATTAGTAATTAAGGCTAAAAAGAAGAAAGATGTGTGCTAATAGTTCTTAGTTGAATGCAAGATTAAATTTTATTAAAGGCAAACATTTATATTACTGACATAGGTATTCTGGTGGATTTACTTCAAAGACCATTTTTTTAAATTTTCATCATATTAAATAATAGCCTAGCTGGAATTTGAGAATTATAGGGTAATAATTATTTCTAAATCCCTTTTTTTTTCAAAATCTAAAACTTCTTGGACAAACTTTCCCAAATAGTGGGCATATGTGATATTGAATACATACCTTACTTAAGAAAATAAAATAGCAAGTAATTCCTGAGTGCTGCTGGGCGTGACCCCCCCCCCCAAAAAAAAGAAAGAAGAGAAAATAGCATGTATATTCATTCTAATATAGAATTTCAGCAAATAAAGTATGCATTATACAATGAAAAAGATAATTTAGTTTATTCAATATGTTTTATATAATAAATATATCTGTACTTTAATAGCAGAATACAATATGTTAGAAAGTGTCATTGATGGAGAATATTTTCTAAATACTTAGTCTAAAATTTAGCTTTTAAATAGTGCAAATGCTAAGGTAAATGTATATCTCTGATCTCTGTACCTCTGACTCTTTATTCTCTTTAAGTCTATTTTTTTCTATGTATTTGTAAGTGATTTCAATAAATAAAAAGATATAAGGCCTCATAAATTTCTATTTCTAATCTTGATTAAAAGAAAAGTTCTGAGAACAGGAACATAGGTTACATGTATGAAGTTCTGGGTAACATTCTACAACACAAACACACATACAAAATATCTGTATATAAATACTGCTGTTACATCTTGAATAATGTTTTATTCCCAGAAGTTTAATTCAATTGTGATATTATGTTTCTAATATTACTAAAGTACATAAAGATAAATAAATATATTAGAAGTAAACATAAATATGTTTTGTTAATTATAGTAGTTTTATTTTACTACTAAATATATAAATAATATATTATGTACATAATTATTACATTAGAGTTCATAAATGTGTATTGTTTAAGTAAGTAATATTTATAAATTTAGTATAATAAAAGAATTACCATGGCACCAAAGTTAGTCATTTAAGATGTAGTACTTTTTATTTGTTTGTTTGGAGTATTTTTGTTATTGGGGGCTATACCCGGTCATGCTCAGGGGATATTCCTGGCTATGTGCTCAAAATCATTCTTGGTTTGAGGGTCCATATGGAATGCAGGGAATCAAACTGAGGTCTGTCCTGGGTCAACTGCGTGCTGAAGATGTAGCATTTTTTTTTTTTATTGAATGGCAACACTAGTTAGGGGTGTTCCTTTTTAAAAATAACTTAAGCATTGTGTTTTTCAAACTGTTAATAGTAGGATTTCATGCATAAAAGTCCCAGCAATACACCAAATGATTCTTCTTTTTTTTAATAATATAATTTTTATTTTAAACATATTGGGTTACATATCGTTGGTAATCATATTTTAGGTACAAATTAACATAAAATCAGGGGAACTCCCATCACCAAAAAGTCCTCTGTCTGCCTCGATTCCCATCCTACTTTCTATATCCTCTCCCTTACCCCCCCCCGGGGGGTTGCTAAAGCAAATGGTCCCCTCTGCATACTGTTAATAGTAGGTGTTTGTGCATGAAAAGTACCAGCACCATCCACCAGTGTGTTCACTTCTCTCCATCATTACCCTCTCTTCTCTCAAGCTTCACTCTAATGACCAGTTCTCAGTTTCTGCTGCCTTGACGCAATGTTCTTTTCATTTAAATCCCATATAGGAGAGATAATTCTATAACTGTCTTCTTTCTAACTTCACTCAGATGCTCCACTGATCGTTTACATAGCATCAAATTGTGTGAATTCATCTTTGAAAAAAATCAAGTAGAACTCCATTGTGTATCATATTTTCTGTATCCAGTCACTTGTTCTTTATATATTGTATCCAGATTTGAGCTATTGTGATTAGTGTTGTAATAAACATAAACATGCAAAATATTTTTTTCTGAATAGAGTTTGAGACCTCTGGGGTAAATGCCAAAAAGTGGAATCGGTGTGTCATATGGATGCTCAACTCTTAGTCTTTTGATAAGTGCCTATATTATTTCCCAAAAAAGATGCACAAGAGGGCATTCCCACCTGCAATGAGTGAGGGTTTGTTTCTCCATTAATGCCAACATTGATTGTTCTCTGTGAGTATACCCACATCACTGGTTTAAAATACTTTCATTTTGTTTTGATTCATATTTCCCAAATGATAAGGTATGCAGAGTATTTTGCTCTTTCTTGGCCATCTGAATATCTTCTTCGAGGTTGTTTCTGCTTATTTCTTCACACTTTTTTTTATTTAAACAACTTGATTACATACATGATTGTGTTTCACACTTTAGATGTTTTGTTTTCCTTTTAGGTTCTATTCATGCTTTATACGTCTTGCATGTTGAGTCTATCAAACGAGTCATACAAAGTGTTCCTTTATGGATTATAGGGTGTCTTTTTATTCTGGTCATCATTCCTTTTGTGGAGCAAAATTTTCTGTTTGAGTTGAGGTACTCCCCATTTTATCTTTGCTTCTATTTGTTTGGAAAAATACATTGAATGGTCAGAGATAAGTTCAAACAATGTCACAACATATTCTCTATCTTCCTCAATATTATCTTTGATTTTAGGTCTGATATTAAGGTTTCTAATCCTTTTTATCTGACTTTTTGTGCATAATGTTAGAAAGGGTAGGGATCTGTGGTCTTTCATACATTTGATTTTTGATTTTTTCCATTACATATTTCCATTATATATTACTCGACAAGAACTATGAAACCATGGACAGCAGGTTTTGATATTGAAGGAATTTTCATTTGTATTAGTTAGATACTTTAATATCTTCTAGTAACCAAAAGAAATCCTTAGAGAATTGACTCATAGAATTAGGAATTACTTTCTATATCAAGACAAGAGAGAAAAATAATTTGAGATTGATTTATGCAGCAAATTCAAAGTGATTTTCTTAGAATTTGGATAACTTGGAAAATAATATTCAGAATGAAAATTTTCTTGCATATTTTTGATCCTGGTTTAATCACTGACATCATACATGATCTCTTGAGGATTGCCAGGAGTGATCTCTTCTCTCACTCACTCTCTCTCTCTCTCTCTCTCTCTCTCTCTCTCTCACTCTCCCTCTCTCCCTCTCTCTCGTGTTTGGGTCACACCCAGTTGCGCTCAGGGGTTAATGCTCAGAAATTACTCCTGATACCATATGGGATGTCGGGATTCAAATCACCGTCCTTCTGCAAACGACTTACCTCCATGCTATCTCTCTGGCCCCTGCCAGGAGTGATCTCTAAATGGAGAGCCAGAAATAATTCCTACCTTTGGGTATAGTTTCAACAGCAACCCCAAAATAATATTCATTATAATTTTGAGAAGGAAAAATATTACTACTGTCCAAGAAGGAAAAGATGGAGAAGTTGATGCTGTTCTTTTCTAACTTATCATCTCAAATGTTATTCCTTATGGTCAGTGTTGTTAGGTTCAGTAGTGTGAAATTTTTAATTTGCAAACATGGGTAAAAATATGATTTTGTGGGCCAGAGAGATAGCATGGAGGTAAGGTATTTGCCTTGCATGCAGAAGGACGGTGGTTCGAATCCCGACATTCCGAGCCTGCTAGGAGCGATTTCTGAGTGTAGAGCCAGGAGTATCCCCTTAGCCCTGCCAGGTGTGACCCAACCCCCCCCCCCAAAAAAAAAGGAAATATGAAGTTGTTTTCTCCATTCTGCATAGATGTATACAAACTGGACCATTTTTATTTCCCATTCATTCCTGTTAAAATTACAAATATGCAATTGTGTCCAATTTTTTGTTTCTTTGTTTTGGGGCCACACCCAGAAGCACTCAAGGCTTATTTCTGACTTTGTGCTCAGAAATTATTTCTAGCAGAATTGAGGACCATATGAGACACCAAGAATCAAACTAGGATTGACGGTATCTAAGGCAAACTCCCTACCCACTATGCAACCTCCCTGTCCAACTGTGCTTGAATTAAGTATTCCACATTTTCAACATTCTGTTACAGCCACTGTAATAGGTAATATAATTTACCATGACTCCTCTATTTGCTGATTTGACATTTGCAATCGAAACAAAATGACACATGCCTGTACTAATTTCAATATTAATTTGGCTTTGTTTGTGTCTATTGTTGACATTGTTAAAGGCTCTTCCCCTCAGAACCTTCTTCTTTGTTAAGTGAAGTCCAGAATCATTTCCACTTTGAGGGTGTGTTTGGCAGCTGCTCAACCAGATGCTACTCTGCTGGATACTTTGTCTGACTTGAGTCTAGGGACATGATCAGGCTTTTTTGAAATATTTAATTTATCCAGATGCCAAAACCTTCAAATAGCTGTCAGTTGTGATGAATTTGTTCAATACATGTTATTTTCAGATAATAAAATGTGCAAATACTTCTGCTTTAATTTTAGAAAGTGACACATCTATGCATTTTTCTTTTTATTTACTGCTTTATAATTCATTTTACTGAATTAATTTTGTTTCTCTTTTGAAAATAAATTCAAACTTATAAACTATATGTTCTATTCAACTAGAAAAAAACTGTGCTAGAAACTGTGCTTTTCTAGTTGAATAGGAATTACCTCATTTTAATCAGAGGGAGAGAGATAGATGCAAAATAGTCTCACTCATATATGGGCTTTAAGAAAAATAAAAGACATTACTGTAATAATGCCCAGAGACAATAGAGATGAGGGCTGGAAGGAATACAGGCAGGCAGCAAGGTAGAGGAGGAGGAAGATGGAGGGCATCAGTGGTGGGAATATTGCACTAGTGAAAGGGGATGTTCTTTTTTATGACTGAAACCCAACTACAATCATATTTGTAATCATGGTTCTTAGATAAAGATATTATTATGTTAGAGGCCGGAGAGATAGCAGAGCAGTAGGGCTTTTGCCTTGCATGCAGTTGATGCAGGATGGAACTTGGTTCAACCCCTGGGTTCCATACAATACCAGGAGCCAGGAACAATTTCTGAGTGCATAGCCAGGAGTTACACCTGAGCATCACTGAGTGTGGCCCAAAAACCCAATATATATATTAGGTTTTTTATAACCACCCAGCAGCGCTCAGGGGTTATACACCTGGCTCTTCGCTCAGAAATCGTTCCTGGCTGGTTCAGGGGACCATATGGAATGCTGGGATTCGAACCACCAACCTTCTGCATGCAAGGCAAATGCCTTACCTCCATGCTATCTCTCCGGTCCCAAATAAAAGAATCTTAAACAAAAAATGTTACCTTATTTTTTCAAAGAATTAAAGAATTTTTTTTCAAAGAATTGCTATACTTTCTACTTTTCATTGTATCAATATTTTTATTTAATTTATTGTCCAAAATTTTAGGACATAAATTAATTTTCTAAACATTTTATTATTAATTTAACAAATTAATAATGGTAATTTGTAAAATATAGTGAATGGATTAAGCTTAAGGAATGTTACTTTTTTTTTTTCTGGCCACACCATTTGATGCTCAGGGATTAGTCCTGGCTAAGCACTCAAAAATTGCCCCTGGCTTAGGGGGGTGGGGCATATGGGACTGGGATGCTGGGGGATCCAACCGCGATCCTTCCTTGGCTAGTGCTTGCAAGGTAGACACCTCACCTCTAGGGCCACCTCGCCAGCCCCAAGGCATGTTAAATTTTATTAGTGTTTAAATAGTCAAAATATTCTTAAGTTTATAGTATTAGAATACAATTATGAAGCAGGCCATTATCAAAGTACTTATGATTTGAAAATAATTCAAAAAACTTTTCAAAAATCTTTATCATTAATCATTAAGAAGTTTTCTAAGGGCCAGAGCATTAGAACAGCTGGAAGGCTGTTTAATTTGCCTCCATTCAACCTGAGTTCAATCCCTGGTACCCTGTATGGTCTGCCAAGCACCACCTAGAGTTACCTTTAAGCACAGAACAACATGTATAACTTGAACACCACCCTGTGTGACTTTAAAACAAAAATAAATAAAAGTTTTTTATTAAAAATATTTCTAGGTTTGTGTTACCTTTGATGCAATTTAAATATCTTTTATGGGGTAATCCACTATATATTTTAGGAAAAATTATATGTCTTATTTCTCTTTCACTTCACTTAAAGTTTATTAGTTAGATTTTTTCTATTTTTTGGTTATATTATTCATTCAAATTTATAATTATACCTCTTATTGTCTTATATGATTTTGATGTTTTAATAAAAAAGTATACTTTGGGATTAATGTTGTAGTATTACTTTTGAAATGTGTCTGTTTCTCAATAGAATGGTATATTATCTAATATTTCTTATAATGTAAGTAGATTTATATAAAATGTCCATATATGTATAATGACTTCTATAAATTCGTTAACATATAGATATTTCTTCTACACAAAGTATTTTAGGAGTGAGGAAATAATTATTTTATTTTTGTGTTAATATTTTTAATTATTGTGATACCTGCTCTTACAGTATATATAGTGCTTTATAACAATAGAAACATATTCAATTTAAAGAGACAACAAAATAATAATTATTTTTCACCAGGTGATATATAAGCCATATTATAATGACACTATAAATGCATAAGGCTATTTTAGAATTACTACTTCTTAATTCAATCTTGAACACTCTTTCTGATGATGAAAACTATTCTAGTGATACAAATTGGATTTAGACATGCTAGGCCCAATGTAAAAATTTTTCTCTCTTCAGTTCTACCTAATTCTTTATATTCTTTATTCATTAATTTGGTAATTATTTATTTATTTATTTTGGTTTACATTTTATTTTTAAAAACCATATAATCTAATATTAATTTTTTTGTGTGTGGTTTTTGGTTTTTGGGCCACACCTGGCAGTGCTTAGGGGTTACTCTTGGCTATGCTCAGAAATAGCTCTTGCAGGCATGGGGACAATGTGGGACACCGGGATTCGAACCAACCACCTTAGGTCCTGGATCGGTTGCTTGCAAGGCTATCTCTCCACCCCCTAATATTGAATTTTAATTGAACAATGAGGAACACAAAATACAGAGACAGGAGACGTGCTGAAAGGACAAATTTGCCCTTCTTTTGCACTGCAGCCTGTTTCATTTATTTTCATTATTTATCACTCGGTGATAAATAATCTTTAAACACATAATTTTTATTGCCCACAGTTTTAGTATTGCAAGCTATAAAATCACAAGGAAAAATTACAAAATTACAAAATTTCAACAAGTCATAGTTTTCTTAAACAAAACTGCAAAGAGGATACATTATGAATAATTAAATATATCCTAGGATAGTAAATTATATTTATCAGGTAGTTTGGTAAATCCTTTAAAACGTATTAATATAGGGGCTCAGAGAGATAGCACAGTGGTGTTTGCCTTGCAAGCAGCCGATCCAGGACCAAAGGTGGTTGGTTCGAATCTCGGTGTCCCATATGGTCCCCCGTGCCTGCCAGGAGCTATTTCTGAGTAGACAGCCAGGAGTAACCCCTGAGCACCACCGGGTGTGGCCCAAAAACCAAAAAACATAAAAAATCAAAAAATACTAATATAATTATCTTAGACATTATAGTGAATACTTTTAATAAATGTAAATTTTAAAAGTTCAACTATATTACTTATTGAACTGACTGATGAACAAAAGGTGAAGTGATGAATAATAATTGTGTATAAGTTGATATTCAACCTTTAAATACTTAGAAACATAGATATAATGTAGTCTGCTATACACATTTGAAAGTATAATAAAAATGCAAAAACAAATTTTAGCATGTATTTTCTTTAATAACTTAAGCATTGTTTCTTTGTTATGAGCAATTCAATTTTGGTTCTCAAATAAATTAAGTAAAGCTTATTGAGTATGATCAGTCCTTGCTTCCAGGGGATTGCAGTTCAATCTCATTTTTAATTAGAATTGAACATTGTGGATTTCCTAGCACTGATAAGCAAGATCTAGCAATAAAGTATGTACTTAATTTGTATCAAGTTTCTGAAATTTAGTGTTGAGAAAGTGAGCAATATGTCTGGTTAATATTTAAACATCTGACAATGTTCTGTTGAAATTTCTACTTCTAAAACTTGGGTATAACAAATTTCTTGAACTTTTAAATCAGCCTGTTATCACAAGAGGAAAACTTAATCAATTTAAAGTGAAACCAAAATAAAATAATAATTTAATTCCATCTGATATCATACCATCTTATATGGATTCTACAAATGCCTATAAAGAGATGGTTTAAAATTAGCTTAATGTTTTATAGTTATTAAAGTTTAGATGTATACACATAAGTGGTCATACTTGTTTATTACAAAAACTTATTTCCTATTATGATGAGATGGTGTTGAAAGAAATCATGACTATAAGGTCAAATGTAGGTGGGTCAGAGAGCTAATACAAGGCATTACATACATGCAACTACCATAGGATAATACTCAAAACTGCATATTACCTGGAACCTCTGCAAGGACCTTTGTAAACCCTGAGCACCACTTGTGAGGAACTGCTCAACAATATAAATCATGGTAATATTTTTCATATGTTTTATGTATTCTTGATTTTTCCATCTTTTGATATGTCTTTAGTTGTACTCTAATGCTACTTAATATTCTGAGGCTCAAGAACTGTTCATCCATCCAGATATATGTTTTTGTCTATATAACGATATTTTAAAATGGATCTGCTCCCTAATTAATCTTATATTAATGCGATATTTAAAGTAATTATAAGATAAAAGAGAAATTTGAATGGATATATCATCATGTGGAATACAATCCATTGAAATAATGCTACAGACATCTGTAATAAAAATTGGAGGTTTATTAAACAGTTAATCAGATGTCCAAAAGGCAGCTCAGAAAGATTTGGCCTTTATTACCCTACCTATTTTAAAATTTCAAAAATTTTTAATAAAATGTTTATATAGATCATTTTTCCTCACCCAAAAAGGAATAATGATATCAAGAGAATTTAAAGATTTTCTGGCAAACAAAGTGGAAATTCTGTGTCTTCCGATGTTTTTTTTTTTTTATAAAAAGACAGACTACATTTCTTCCAAACAGAACTAGAATCAAAATAAAATAATGTCCAATAAACTGTACTAGCAAAAAATATACAATCTAACCCTTCTTTGGCAGTTGTGAATCTTTCTAATTAGTGACAATTGAAAGGGCAATATAGATTACTTGTATTCTGATTGAATTCTCAATAAAGAATGCACTTCAACTTTGCTAAGAAGTTACTGAAAATGCAATGCCTATGAATAATCCTCTGCCATATCTAATTATAAGAATAAACCTGGAACAGAAAGAGAGTACAGCAGTAGGACACTAGCACTGCATGCAGTTGTCTTGAATTTGATCCCAAGCACCCCAGTTGATTTGCCCAATTTTACCAGTATGTTCCCTGAGCACAAAGTAAAAAGTAATGCTTGAGCCATAAACACTGCCAGATGTGGTCCAAAGAGAAAAACAAACAAAAAGATAAACTTTAGCAATTTATGTCTGATTATTACTACTATGCCTGTTTATGAGTCTTAAATAAATAAAATTCAGAGAGTCTTCAAAAATCATATCTCAATAAAACAGAATTTTATTTTATTGTTTTATTATGTGATTACACTCTGTTGTGTACTGCTCTGAAGTCAGTTCAGTTCTTGACTTGGATGTGCTTCAGGTACCATATGTGGGGACAAGAATAAGAGTGGCGTACCTGTGTGGAAGGCAAGCATATTTATTCCTGTACTATATTTATATTCCTGAAGTAATGAAATGATAAAATGTTTCTCTGATAATAAAGGTATTAATTTTATCAGATACTAATTTTAAAAGGCATGGCTCATAATGAAAATTGCTATTTTATATGAGATTAGACTGAGTCACTTTGTACTGAATGCCTTCACAGCCCTTCCCTAATGACGGGAGTAATTCAAGATCTTTTCATTTTTGTCCAGTAATATTTTATTTACCATGTTGCTTTCAAGCCAAGCTACAGTCAGAGAATTCAGTAAGTTTTTGACTGTACAGACTTGAAAGATTTTATTGCAAAAGCTTTTTTTTATTTTTGTTTTATTTTTGGTTTGTTTTTGTTTTTTTGTTGTTGGAAGTAAAATTAGGATTTATTTGAAATTTCTGAGGATGGGGAGAGAGAATATGAAAGAAGGAAAGAAAGAAAGAAAGAAAGAAAGAAAGAAAGAAAGAAAGAAAGAAAGAAAGAAAGAAAGAAAGAAAGAAAGAAAGAAAGAAAGAAAGAAAGAAAGAAAGAAAGAAAGAAAGAAAGAAAG
>PVKC010018149.1:0-19805 GCA_004027635.1 Crocidura indochinensis
TGTAGAGCAGGTCATTGTTGTTGTCAAGTCATCTCAGTGTTAACAGAAGTCTCTTTTGAGGAGGTCGATGTCAGAGCCTTGGTAGTGTCTTCCCTGGTAGAGGATTGCTTCCAGATGTTGCTGTAAAAAACCTTGGATGTTTCATAGATAGCTTGCCTGGTTCCAGCGTGAATGGAGGATGCCCATTCTTCTGAGGCCTGTGCCAGGTCATTATATCAATGCTCAGGGTATAAGGTCCCATTGCACTAGGATCGGTGTGTTCTTACCTCTATTAGATAAAAACTGATCTGTATGTATACTATTTTCCCATTTTAGTGTGTCTGTGCAAACAAAGATCAATGACATATAGCATTGTCAGTGTATATGGAAGCCACAGGAGTGAGAACAATCCCAATGACATAGTTCACTCATAGGCACTAATCTGGGGGACACTATCACCAACAGTCCTTATTAAACAGTTCATAAAGAAAAGACAAGATAAAAGTGGAAAAGATGTCATGATAGAAGATATGGAGAGAGTTATAGCTATTAAAGAAAATATTCATAAAATATTCATAAGATGTATCTGTCCATTTTATGTCCTTTGAAATAGTTTTGAGATTGTTAAGATCCAAGTTGGTCTATGATTAGAAGCATATGGTACTGAAGTTAATAAGTGTAAATATGGGGTACTGATGTTTTGAGGGGTATATGTTCGGTATATATAGACTGGTATGAAAATGCCAGTGACAGCCTGAGTACACTTGAACAGCTATCTGCCACCCCCCACCCCAAGCTTCGACAAGTGTAAAAAGGACTCTGACAAGTACGGAGGTCTGAGAAGACACTTGCTGGCCTAGACTCCTGTTCCCAGGAAAGAAGGAGCCGGCCTGGAAGTGGGGAAAACCCAGGGTGCCCCATAAGCTCCTCCAAGGATCCCACCAGGAGACCCAGAGGAAAGGGGAGAGGAGGGTAGGGGGACCCAGTCCCTACCCACCTACCCTGAGCGGGCTAAGAGGGCCATGGCACATACGGAGGTCTGCCAGAGGCCCAGGCCCGAGTCGGTCGAGAGTCCCGACCCCAGGAAGGGAGAGGGTGGGTCTCCCAGGCCCCAAGGAAGGGAAATTCAGCCCCACCCCTAAGTCAGCCTCTGGAGCAGGCCTGGAAGTAGGGAAAACACAGGGTGCCCCATAAGCTCCTCCAAGGATCCCACCAGGAGACCCGGAGGAAAGGGGAGAGGAGGGTAGGGGCACCCAGTCCCTACCCACCTACCCTGAGCAGGCTAAGAGGGCCACGGCACATACGGAGGTCTGCCAGAGGCCCAGGCCCGAGTCGGCCGAGAGTCCCAACCCCAGGAAAGGAGAGGGTGGGTCTCCCAGGCCTCACATAAGTTTTTATAAGTATGTGTGTTTGTGTGTGGTGCAGCATGTGTATAAATTTGTACATGTGTGAATTTGCACTTGCCTGTGTGAGTTTATGATTGTGCTTGTGTGATGAGTTTGTACATATGTGAGTTTGGAAATATCTTGTGAATTGGTGCATGTATGTGAGTTTTACAGTAAGAGAGACTCTAGTAGACTGGGCTGTGAAGACTATAAATGATGTCTGCAGTGGGTGGGGCCTCAGCTATGCATGTGATAGAGATTTACTCTGACACAGCCACCATGATTCAGATACCCTTTCTGCCATCAGGCCATTTTATGGTGATACCCCAAATGCTATGTGGAAGGACAAAGAGAAGGCTGGTAGCAACCACGCTAATGGGTGAAAGCCATTGGGTCAAAGTTAGCATCAGTGTTCCCCATGATCATAGCAAGATTTTTAAGAAACTTCAGGGTCTGGACACCAGTTCCCAAGCCTGCCTGAGCCCTGGATTCTATCTCTGCCAATTCAGAGATGACTATATGAGCCCACAAATTCTTTGGATGGTCCGAGCTGAACGGTCATGGCAGGATACACTGGCACCACATGTGAATTCGTATGTTTAGTGCAATATCACATCTGAGAGTCCTGGATAGTAGTGTCCTTATGCAGGGGGAACAGCAGCAAGCCTGGCTTCTAGATTCCCATGTACTTTCCAAAAGATGTCTGGAACTACTGCAGTGGAATGTTCTAGGTTTCCTGCTCCTAAGTTGAAAGTCACTGTCCTAGACTACCTGGGTATACATTCAAAGGCCCTCAGTCAAGTCCCCAATCCATGAAGCTGTTGCTAGGCATTTCCAAGACTCTGACTGGAAGCACCAAAAAATTTTTTTCAGCCTCTACTTTCAATTTGAAAAATGGAACCAATATTGCTTCACTCACAGGGTGGTGCGAAGAGAGCAGAAGAGTGGATTAGAAAAGGATGCTTATGGTTCCTGTGGACTTTGCACTGAGTCTGGAGTCATTATTGCTATTATTAATATTATTATTATTAATTTATAATCGCTCTCTAGCTGCCATTTTGCTTTGAGACGTGTTTTTGATGCTTACCAGAAGAGAGGACAAAATAATATTAGTTAATTATAAGATGCTTTGAGATCCTCTAACAAACAGATCCCTGTAGTAATTGAAATTCAAGCAGATTTATGGGACTGAGGATAGAAAGCCATCTGATTTTGTAATGTTCTTCTGGCCTCACTTGCCAGATTTCCCCGAACATGACAACGTGTAGCCATTAGCATCTAGAGTGCTTCATTTAGAGTGCTTCAAAAGTTCCCTTAACCAGAGAAGCAAGTATATTTCATCCATGGTGGTCATTATTTGCAATTCCGTCCCAAACAACCACAGAGGAGCAAAAAACATTGCTTTCCAATCCCTACTCCTCACTTAACCAGCTAAAACCTGCTCCCCAACTCCCTCTATCTCCTCCTCTAACGTGGGTATTCAGACACAGAGGTTGGGCTCTGCACAATGGGCAGGCGGAAAAGAGTAGAGCTTGGAGCCAACACGGTCCATAGTGACAAGTGCAGTCTGATGTTTTGGCAACTCTCCTGTGTCCTCCTCATTGGTTGACAAGTAGGTTTTGGTCATCACTTGTTTCCACATCTTTTCTTAAAACATGTCAAGGAAGAAAGGGAGGCAAAAGCTTCCAATGTTCAGGAGCTATCTGGTGGGGAAGAAATTTCAACAAGCCCTCCAGACAAGGGTCAGTAGAAACCTCTAACTCAGATTCCTGTGTGTCAGGGTTTGGGGGCTCCCAGTAATAAGGCAGTAGGTTGGCCAGGGACTGTTATTCTGTGGCCCGTAGAATACTCAGTTCCTGTCATTTGTGGGTGCTGTAAGTGATGTTGCAGGCGAGGTGTGGCCTGAGACTGTTCCTTGTGGTTTTGTGGTCTTACTGGAGGCCAAACTCCAGTAGAATCTCTCCCTGCTCCCAACTTGCCTGTGGAGGGCCAGTTTTAGAGACTCTGGCTCCCTTAGAAGCCTGCAGGGATGTTGCTGTCTATGTTTCTGAGACACAGTCTATAGGGAGAGACTCGTGTGTTTAAGGAAAGTG
The DNA here is from genome assembly GCA_004027635.1 of Crocidura indochinensis. Lineage (NCBI taxonomy): Eukaryota > Metazoa > Chordata > Mammalia > Eulipotyphla > Soricidae > Crocidura > Crocidura indochinensis. The sequence continues at coordinate 3,458 of PVKC010018149.1, forward strand.
ACAGCTCAACCCCCTTCCTAAAGTACATATCCCATGGTCTTGTGAGACCTGAGGCAGGAGGTCAGTAATCACAGACCTCACTTCCAGATCCTATGTCCTGCGAGACTGACTGGACAGCTATAATCACAGAAATCACAGACCTTTACTTCCTGATTCGATGACACTGAGTTGCTTCTGCTCACCTGATAGTAGCATCTTAGCCTCCCTCTCCCTCTGCAGGTGAGGCCAGGCCACCCATGAGGCAGGTGTCATCAAGGAATGCAGGGACATAGAGCTCTGGGAATGACTGTCCCCTCCCCTTTACATGATGGTGAGCTGAAACCACACACAGAAACCCCAAATTTGGATTTTTTTCCTCCTCTTTAAAGAAGGCTTCTCAGACGCTGAACAGAAGGAGAGAACAGTGTCCCTGGGTTCATGATGTTCCCAGGCTCCACCCTAAGGGTCAACCACGCCTCTTCCACGTGGCTTCAGGGAGGGTCAGAGGGCAGCTGTGATCTTTCAGCTTCTGCATTCTTGAGCTCAAGCATGATGGATGGACTCTGAGAAACAGCTCAATTTCTCTCTGCATACCCTCCCCTGCTCAGAACAATGACGCCACCACCAGCAGCATGCCCTGCACTGTCCCCCATTTTCTACCTGGACCCTGACTCAGGAAGTTCTACAGATCACTCTTAATTCTACCTTATGGAAGCCAGAAAACTCGTTTACTTCTTTCTGGAGTTAGGGGGCTTCTTAGAAATTAGTATCACATCTTTTGCAAAGCTTTTCGTCTCCCCAATCTAGATTGTGCATATAGTATGGAGCAGTACTCAATAAGCATTTTGAAGCCAACAAATTAATAAGAATTACTTAGATTCTCTACCTAACCAAGGCTTTATTGGGTTTCCAACAGCAACAATGTCATTTTGTCAACATTCTCTACTTGGCTTGCTATAATCTGATGTCTGCTTTTCAAAATGATCTTTATTTCTTTTTGCAGCAGCAGTTCCTGAAAGTAAGATACATATCTCCAAATACTTTAGAGAGCAAAACAATGAAGAATACAAAGCTAGAATGACAAACATACTTTGTAATGAGAAAGAGAGTAGTAAAGAGAAATTAAGAGCATTAGCAGGGAGAACAATACCAACAATTACAATAAATGTGAATGGGTCAAATCCCACTAGGAAAAAATATAGATTATTTAGATTTTCTTTTTTTAAAAGAAATTTCAAAAATAATCCAGCTATGTTATGTTTATGAGACATGCCCCTAAAATGAAATAACAAGGAAATCCAAAAACAGACAGATGGAAAAGGAGGAACCAGCAAATGCTTACATGAAAGAGGTGAAGAAAAATATATATCAGACAACATATTAATCCAAGTCAAAAATATTAAATAGGACAAATGGGATTTCAATATTATTAAATATTACACTCCATCAAGAAGAATATTCACACATTTAGCAACAAAATTCCCAACGACATAAAACAAAACCTGTTGGAGATGCAAAGGAAAATTAATAAACTCATAATCATAAAAGAAGATTTTTAACACATCCCTCTCAGATCAAATGTCATATCAAGTAAACAAAAAATAAGTAAAGTGAAAAAAAAGAATGCACCACTAACATGTAGTACCAAATAAAAATCAGGTTTCTTTTCTAACTCCATTGAGACATCAACTAAATGAAAGTGGGAGAGGTGCTTAATAGGAGCGTAACAAGTTTGAGATCTAATTGTAGTGATTAAAAAAAATAAAGACAATAGAAAAAAGCCTCAAAATGTTTCATATGTAACTGAAAAATTTTCAACCTCATATTTTGTGTTAAAGAAGATTAGGAAAAAATGTACTTTAGCAAAAAATAAAAATAAAAGAGTCACCTGTATCATTAATCTCTAGGAATAATTCAGTGAGATTATATTGAAAATAAAAAGTATCAATAATTGGGGGCCAGAGCGATAGCACAAGCTATATGGTGTTAACTCCTTGCACATGCTAGCTTAGGACAAACTGCGATTCGATCCCCTGAGATCCCATATGGTCCTCCAAGTCAGGAGCAATTTCTGAGTGCATAGCCAAGAATAACCCCTGAGAGTCACTGGGTGTAGCTCTCCCCCCAAAAAACAAAGCAAATTATCCATAATTGGATTTATAAAACAAAGATTGAAGAGGGGTATTAAGGCTTCTACTTAAAATGCTAAATGAGGGGGGCAGAGCAATAGCACAGTGATAGGGTGTTTATCTCGCATGAAACTGCCCAGGACAGACCTGGGTTAGAACCCTGACATCCCATATGGTCCCCCAAGCCAGGAGCAATTTCTGAGCACATAACCAGGAGTAACCCCTGAGCATCACCGGATATATCCCAAAAACTAAACTAAACAAAACAAAACTGTTGAATAATAATAAAATCAAATTAATTACAGGAAAAGAATGAGTTGATTATATCCAAAATATTTCAGATTAAACAAAGAGGAAATATGATTAGAAATGCTAAAATTATTTGAATATGTCAATAAAATCATTAAATGGTTTGAAGAGAAATACAAAAGTAAAATAGGATAATAAAAATAAGCAGTCTTAGAAAGAAAACAATATATAAAATGATAGAAGCAGAATAATTTTAAATGACTCATGTATTATTCATTTTAGTAAACTTGAATGGCTTAATAAAGTGAATAACTATCAATGAACATATACATTTTAAAATTAATTTAGGAGTGAACAGAAATATCAAGAGTTAAAAAGTAAAAAATAAAATTCCACCCTGAAACATAGCTTATATTTCAGTCAAATTAAATGCTTTTTCTTTTTATAGACAATTAAGGGAATTGTACAAGTCATTGACTTTATGTGCAAATATATTCTCTATACATATATCTGACACAAATCTTGCATCATCAACTAGAGAGAACTCTAACCTCCAACTATAAAGAAGACAAATAATCCAGGTAAACAATTAAGAAGTTTTAAAGAATGCCTTGAAAATGATAGATCAATGGCCTATAATGAACAGCTACAAAGGGTGCATATTCAGTACCAACAGTAAAAGTAAGTTAAAACCATAATGGTCTATTCCTATGGCCTTCACAGAACTGTTGCAGTTAAGACTGACAATGTCAGTTATGGGCAAGATGTGGAGCCATGGAGTTTTCATTGATAGATGTATGGAAAATTCCTTAAAAATGTCTTAAAATTGATATTTTCATATCAAGTTAAGCTCTTATTGGCTGACCTACTAATCCCATTAACGGTTATTTTCCTGTAAGAAGTAAAAATACCTGTACACAGAAAAAACTTTAGTATTGATATTTATAGCAGCTTTACTCATACAATTCTGAAACTGACAAAAACCCAAATGTCTATCAATAGGTCAATGAACAAAGAGGTGACACTTCCATGTAGTAGAATAATAGTCAGCGAGGCAAAGAAATTTCTGTTAAAAGCCACAGTATGGGGAGATGAGGGTTTTAGTAAGCTTCATTGCTGAGTTTATACTGAGTGAAAGAAAGAAGACACAAAAAGCCCCTTTTTCATTATTTAAGTTTATGAATTTTTTAAAAGTAGAATGAAGCCATAGGGACTTAAATCCAAATCATATATTAGAATAGAATATTCTGCCAGAAATCAGGGAATTGGAAAGCTTGGGAAAGAGGAAGCATCAGAAAAATTTGGTTTTGATTTTTATCTCTTTTATATTGGTGTTTATAAATCTATTTGTATAGTTTTGAATTCAGTGAATAAAAAACATTGTATACCAATGGTACCTCAATACATTTGATTTGAGAAAAGGGTCAGAAAAAAGTAGAGAGCTGAAGGCACTTGTCTTGTTTCTCATTCACCCCATTTTGAGACCAAAGTACCATATATGATTTTTTGAATACTGCTAAGGATCACTCCTAAGTTCAGAGCCATGTATGCCCTGCCCCCAAATCATCTTCCCCACAACTGGATACATAAATGCTCAACAGCCAGTTGCATGCATACTCCAGGATCCGAGTTTGGTCCCCAACACTATAGCCCCTGGCAGGCTATACCCGGCCCGCCAAGTAGCTTCAGAATGAAACATCTCAGTGTCTGAGCACCCTTATAAACAAATCACTTTCTCCAACAGTCCAAAGGAAATAGATCTTTAAAGAAGACGAAGTCATTTCTTTATTAGCTGTTTCAGGAATTTATAAAATGTGGCAAGGGAGAACACTGACCAATTAGAGGACTATGAAATAAGCGAAATGCTGCATCAAGATAAAATAGGAGATGTCACATGATGGAGCATGATAAAGTTCAGGAATCCATCAGTGAGTTCTAAGACCTCACGTGAATGTGAAAGAATTATACATATGATAAAGATGATATTTCAAATAAATAGCAAACAATGATTATTAGCCATTGAAGAAGCCATGTGAGGTCACTGTCTGCCTCATACTTATAGCAAATAATAAATAGAACAGAAAGCCAAATGTGCAGGAATAAACTATAGATGTATTTGTAGGAAATAAATCATAGTTGTGTAAGACTGGAATGGGTAGCAGCTTCTTAAATAAAGCCTTCAAACTAAAAATGATTATGTGAAACTTGGCACAAGAGCCTCTAGTAAAGTCAAAATGTCAACCCAGAGTTGAGAAAAGGTTCTACATTCCTAATGCTGTTCTGCCTGGAGATCAACACCCTTCCCTTTGAATATCAAGAATAATCTAGCAAAACAAAAAATTCCATAATTATAATTGTTAGTTCCTCACTTCTAGTACATTGATTACATTTTGTCCTACTATTTGGTATCTTTATCTGATTTACTAATTATGAATTGTCAGGACTGGAGAGGTGGTGCTAGAGGTAAGGTGCTCGCCTTGCAAGCACTAGCCAAGGAAAGACTGTGATTCGATCCCCAGGGTCCCATATGGTCCCCCCAAACCAGGGGCAATTTTTGAGCACTTAGCCAGGAGTAACCCCTGAGCATCAAATGGGTGTGTCCAAAACAAAAAACAAAAAAAATTATGAATTGTCTGTTCATGTGGGTATTGAGAAATTCTTGCTATTGAATAATGGCAAACAAAAACACTTTAGAATGAGATGTTCCATCAAAAGAACATTTCAATGAGTTGGGGTTACCTCTTTTATAATTTTAGGGTATAGATATGGGCCATGCCTGTTAGTCCTTAGGGGGCTAAAATAGTGGTTATCTCATATAGGATAATAGGCAGGTAGTAACAATGGTAAGTTAGAAGTTCATTTGAATTCTAAATAACTGGGGGAAAGATACTGAATAATAATTATGGGATGACCCAACTTACCTGAGAGAGTACCTAAAACTAGTTTTATGTATTAAATATGGTCGAAGAAAAGAAACATAGGGATATACCCTAGGAATACAAGAATACAATACAAAAATCCCTTCCTTATACCTATATTTATTGCAGCACTATTCACAATAGCCAGACTCTGGAAACAACCAAGATGCCCTTCAACTGATGAATGACTAAAGAAACTGTGGTACACATACACAATGGAATATTATGCAACCGTCAAGAGAGATGAAGTCATGAAATTTTCCTATACATGGATGTACATGGAATCTATCATGCTGAGTGAAATAAGTCAGAGGGAGAGAGATAGACGCAGAATAGTTTCACTCATCTATGGGTTTTAAGAAAAATAACAGTCACTTTTGCAACAATCCTCAGAGACAATGAGAGGAGGGCAGGAACTTCCAGCTCACTTCATGAAGCTCACCACAAAGAGTGGTGAGTGCAGTTATAGAAATAACTACACTGAGAACTACCATAATCATATGAATGAATGAGGGAACTGGGAAGCCTGTCTAGAGTACAGGTGGGGGTGAGGTTGGATGGAAGGATATTTGGGACATTGGTGGTGGGAATGTTGCACTGGTGAAGGGGGGTGTTCTTTACATGACTGAAACCTAATCACAACCATATTTGTAATCAAGATGTTTAAATAAAGATATTTAAAAAAAAAGAAAAGAAACATAAAGATGAGTTATGAGAACCAAGTTTTATTGGTCAGTTAACATTTTGGTTGTTGATTGTTGATGACTGGCATGCTAGATGATATTCATGGTGCTTTATAAAAGGTCACATGACCCAAAATCCTTCAAGGTGAGAAATGGTCTCATTTTCATTTTTTCTTTTCTTCCTCTTTTTTTTTTTTTTGAAGATTGAGTAATTGAGACACTCTGAGTATTTCTCAGGGCCATTCCTAGCTCTGTGCTCAGGAGTGATGACACTTGGCAGTAAACGGAAACCATATGTGGTGCAGGGGATCAAACTAGGCTTAATTGCCTGTAGGTACCTTAGCACCTCACACTATCACTCTGGCTCCCTCACTATTTTTTTAGCTAGAGAGAATGAGGCTCAGTGATAAACAAGACCCCACTGCAGATACATGGAGGGTTGTGCAGAGATCCAGACAGTGATACAAGATTTTGTCCTCTGGGAGATCTGGTTCATATCTCTAAGTTATTTGAGTTTCAGGCCTGGTAACAAGGGTGTGAAATGGACTCAAAGAACAAACATATCAAGTCCCAGAGGACCTTAGGTGCCGGGGGATGCCTGAGCTTTCCAAGGGCCCAAGGAAAGCCTCTGAACACTGTAGTAGAGAGACAGAAGCAGGTGAGGGTGCTTGGGTTCAAGACATGGAAAGAGGATACTCAAGGCGTATGGAAAGCAGCTGGAAAAGCGCTTAGAATGGCTCTTTGTAATCCCAGCTGGCAGACTCCAGGACACTGGGAGAAAAGCCCAGGGAGCAGATGGCCCAGTGACCCAGGGCAAACTGGCTTGGGTTTGGACCTGTCCCAAAGGGCAGTGTATGTTGCTGAAGGTAACATGAGCCACTGCTAGGGAGGAAGCAGGAAAGGGGCCTCAGTTAGCTCAGGGCTGCCTGGATGGATGGAGTGAGGAAGTGACATCAAGAAAATCAATTTTTTAGTTCATTTCTACAGGTGCCACCCAGGCCAATGTTCCTTCCCACTATCACATTATTCTCAAGCAGGAGACAGGAGTTCAGAGGCCAAGTTCAAAATCAGCTGCCAAGGAGAAAGTGACAAAATACGTGGGAGGGAGGAGGGTGAGTGGCTCCACGAGGTTGTCTCTGTGCAAGTCCTCCAGCTGGTGCAGTGAAAAGGCTACTGGAGACTTGATGCTTCCTACAGTTCTCAGCAGCCCTGTTACTTTAGTAGTTTCTGACCCCTGACCACAACAAGACACGAAATCAAGCACAGTCTTTAGCAGACTGTCTTGGGAGAAGAGAGAGGTCCATGTGCTCAAATCCTTCCTGGGGGAAGAACAAGGTATTACCTGAGTCTGTCAAGTGCGTGTTAGAGAAAACAAAACAAAGCAGCAGACATTGAGAATGCTATAACCCTACTGCAGTCTCAGGAGTTGTTGCATAATCTCAGTGTTGCTGCTCTAATCCCCAAAGCATGGACTGGGATCACTCTTGGGTGATCAATGCAAACACTCCCATATTTTCCACAAAGTACCAAATGAAACAGATGAATATTCAGATAGGAGACCAAATTCTCAGCAGGACAGCCAAACATTTCTGTTGTTTTCACAGATATTATTGATGATGAGTAGACACCTTTTCTGAGAATGAATTAGCTAAAGATGTCATAGTGGAATTAGATTTCTTCTAGTTTTCATAAATGATGTCTGTGGAATCAATGCTTTGAGCAAGCTCTAGTACCATTAGAACTTTTTACATGCCAACCCCCTTTTCCCTTTCAAAATTTCTCTGAGTGTCACTAGGTAGCAGAAAAAAATATGTGTTACTTTCTCAGCACAGAAGAGGGTAATAGCCTCTTCAACTTCACACCCACCCAGTCTTTTCCCCTAGCAGGCACTTCGTAGTGTTTGTTCCAACTTTGGTTTTACTATAATGAAAGGGGAGACAGGAAGAAAACATAAAGATGGTGGGATTGAGTCACCCAAACTGAGTGAACAAGATCTAATCTAGAACAGGTACACATAATCTTTCAAGCACATAAACCAATTCTGTTTTTTAGTCATAATTTCTGAGTCAATTCCTATAAATAGTGCATTTACTTCCAGTCCCTTTGAGAAGAAATGTTTTTTATATTTTTTGTAACAATAAGTGTCTGTGATCAGTACTCAAAATCTCCATTCTAATCAAGTTTCAGTCACTACTACCTGTAGAACTACAGACAAAACATTCAACTATCATGCCTTATAGGCTCTTCTTTCACAAGAAGAGAGTAGTTGACATAAAATATTCTCTGTATAGCCAAAGGGAAATATCTTTTAATATTGGATTCAAAATATCTGAATGCATATAAAGAAAAGTAAAATGTTCAGTTTCTCTCACCCAAGTCTTCTCTCTCAAACAGGTTAATTAAACTGTCATTAGGATGGAAACATGCATGAAAGCTAAAATGACAGCGCATATCAAAGAAAAGATGCTACTTCTTACTTTGAAATATACAGCAGGTTACAATCCCTCTAAACTAAGTTGGACTTAAACATAATTAATAACGTTTTTTATATAAAGATACCAGTAGGAAATTTAAAAGCCAAGTTGTGGATAGGGGAAGTATACATGCATGTATATTATAGTATACACATGTGAATTTATGATTCTGGTAAAGGGTATTTTTCTGAAGTATATAATTTATTTATTTTTGTTTGGGGTTTACACCTAGCTCTCCTCAGGACTTACTTTTATCTCTACATTTAGCAATAACTCCCTGTGTGCTTTGGGGGCCATATGTAATGCTGGGATCAAACCTGAATCAACCATGTAGAAGGCAATCACCCTACCCATTCCAGTCTTCTCTGGAGATTTTACAAATCAATAATCAAATTGGTCAAAGGTCTAGTAAATACACTTGACAAAAAATGATAAACAAATGGTAAGTTGACACATGAATCTGTTCAGTCTTGTAAATAATTTCAGAAACACAAGCAAAACCACAATGAGACATTCCAATATATCCAGTTGTCCATTAAACCTCGGTAAGAATACAGAAAAAAAATAGGAGGCTTATCCATGATTAGCAGACAGAGTTGTCTGTGGCTCACTGCTTTCAAAGACTGATTGGAAATTTTTCCTAAATTAATCCCTGAATTAAACTCCTAAAGTATTTTATTTGACTGATAGAATCATAAATTCAGTGGCTTGAGCAATCAAAACTTTACTTTTTAACAACTTTGGAGAATGGAAAGTCCAGAATCAAGATGGCAGGCAATGCTCAGTAGACCTGTGGTGTGAATGTTTTCTAGCTTATGGATAATTTTTTTTTTGTCATCCTCATATACTGGAGATAAGTAACAGCTCTCTTGTTGCTTTTTGTAAGGGCACTAATACATTGATGAAGAATCCATCCTCAGGACCTGATTTCCTCATAGAGGATGACCTTGATCTCACCTTAATTATTACAGTTTCATAATATGAAGGTGGTAGGAGCCAAACATTTAATCAGTAATATTACCCATATTACCTATGCAGTACCAAGTATTTAAATATTTAACCAACAGAAACTTTAAAAATGATGTATGTTCATTACTATTCATAATAGATCCAAACTGTAAATAACCAGTTTTGGAAAGGTCCATTTATACAAAAATAAATGAACAAATTATGCTTTGCTTATTCAATGGTTTATGACTCCCAGTAAACCTCTAACATACAACACATTGGTGAATCCTAAAATTATTATACTGAGTATAAAAGTTCTAGACATTGTATCCCACATAGTGCATCTACCCCATTTATTTAAAGTTTTCACTAGACAGACACTATTAGCAACAAAAATATGATTGCTAGATCACATTATTAATTCTAGGTTTAACTTTTAGAAAAACTCCCTACTGTTTCTTATAAAGGTTATACTACTTACTTTCCCTCCCCTCATGCTCAAGGGATCTCTACACTCTCCGTTCTCATCAATCTATAGCCATATTTTTGTTGTTTTGATTATAGCCAATATAACAGCTGAGAGGTGATATTTTCTGTAGCTTTAATTTACATTTCGCTGGAAATTGGTGATTTTAAGCATCTTTTCATATTTCTATTGGCCATTTGTATATCTTCTTTTAGAAAGGTCAATTGGGGACCTTTTTCCATTTTAAAAAAAATCAGGTGATTTTCAAAGAAATGAAATACGTCTCTTGAAGAGTTTCACCTCTGTATTTATTTTAGTGTGATTTACAATAGTCAAGGCTTGGCAACCCACTTCAGTGTGTGTTAGTGGATGAGTGGATGAAGAAAACAATGAGTGCACAGGAAAGAATGTGTGTGTGCGTGTGTGTGTGTGTGTGTGTGTGTGTGTGTGTGTGTGTGTGTGTGTGTGTGTGTGTGCGCGCGCACGCGCGCGCAATAGAGTATTATTCAGTTTTTTAAAGGAAGGAATTTCTAGAGTCAGGGAGATAGCTCTTTGTATGTGGGAATCTGGGATTTGATGCCCAGTATTGCATGGTTTCCAGGACTGAACCAGGACTGGCCCCTTAGTACCAAATCAGGAGTATCTCCTGAGGATAAGTCAAGTATGATCCCCACAAAGAAAATAAAGAAAAAAAGAAAATTATATTGTAGCAACATGTTGAGTCTAGAGGACATTTTACTGGTAAAATGGGATAGAATAAGAAAGACAATACATGATGTCACTCACTTCCTTTGAACAACAATGGGCACTTCCTTTAAGTAGACTAGATCAGTGGTTTCCAGGTGCAGCAGGGAAGGGAACTATCAAAAAATGTTGGTGTTTAGGATACCTAGTTCTGTTATTTGAGATGCACAAAATCTGGAAATTGGACCCAGCGTGCTGACTAGAGTTAGCATAAGAGAGCTAAAACTTGCTTAGTGGGTCAAACTCAAATGTTCTAGATATGCTGTAACTATACTAGGCATTGGATCTCTTAATTAGCTTGGTTATGGGAATCATTTCACTTTATGTATAGAGATTAGATATAGGTATAAAACATCACATTATAACACCTTAAACATAGGCCATTGTTATTCTCTAATTAGACTGCAATAAAGTTAAAATTAGAGAAAAAAAAAGTCTGAGCATGGCTGAATTTGCCTAGAAAGGTGCAGACAGAAGTCAGTTTTCTGGGAGAAATCAGAACGTTCCATACTTGAATGCAGGTGTGAGCTCCAGAGGTCTGTCAGATCTCCGAAGCTCTCAGAACCTGGTGCTTTGAATAGATACATTTAATGGTGTGAAACGAGATGCCACATGAAATGAGAAGCCAAGTGAAATGCCTCATTCTTAGCATGGTGGGCCCAAAACTTGATTTTTCTTGTTGCAGGTTTGGTCAAAGAATCTGAGAGCTGCATGCACTGGTGAACTTAGTCTTGATACACTCACCTAAAGCTGATCTCATAAGGAAAAGCCTCCCAATATCATGAGATCTCTATAAAAAATATTTTTTCAGCAACATGCATTCAACTCAACAAGACAATAAAGTCAGATCACAGCCCTCTCTAGACTGAAGAAAATAGCTATGGAATAAAGAGGCCACAACCCATGGTTTCTGAATCCCAGGTGGGGCCCAGGTGTACTGCCTGTGGGGCTGCCTTCATTCAATTGTCTGAGTTATTAACTTTGTGCAATTCTACTCCTGCAGAAGCCCCTCAAGCAATTCATGGTCATTCAATGTTGGTGCAAAGTGGGCATCATTGAAGAAGCATGGAAATTTTAATTAATCCTTTTCTGCCTTCATATTCAAAAGCTGAAACACATTTTTATGGAAGGCAGCAGCAAGGAAAAAAAATAAATAAAATAAAATAAATTAAAAAAATAACATCAAGCTCATAAGCAGTCCACAGATGGAGTCATTCAGCTCAATGAAATACAAGATGAATTTATTGGACTAATGTAAATAGAGAGAAAATGAAGCACTTGTGAGGTATTCCAGCTGACTGTGAATAGATGAGTAATGTCAGAATGTCAGACCCACAGTCCTAAACTCCCAGACACTAACAACGGTCATGCTCAATTTAATGGAAAAAAAATGAAATGTTGCATATTACTGTTTGCTTCTTCTTTTCAAATGAGTTTTCTGAATATTTTATTCAGTAAGGAAGGTTTTATAGATTCATGATAATTAAATGTGGTATAAAAGAAGTGTGTTACAGGGCAGAATTGAGGGGAATTAAAGGTAAGGTTGGTGAGTTATTCAGCAGCAAGATGACAATTGTGGCTGGTAGGTGGCCTGAAGTGAGAGTCTCTCACCTACCCAGAGTGGTGCTCCTCAAATCACCTATGATGAGTTTTGGTGGCATTCACACACAGTGCTATGAACAGAGACCCACAACAGTAGAATTCAGGTCTGAAGCATCAGTGTTAGAGTTTAGTGTTAGTGTTTGGAAGGTAGAAATCCAGGTGAACTAGTGAATCAACTTGGTCATTTTAAATCAAAATAGATAACAGGGTGATTGGGAGTGGGAGATAACAGCAGATAAATGAAGCTCCCAGCTAACTTCCCTCTCTTCCTTTATCTTCACATACTCACCTACACTCAGACTTCAGAATATTGTGCTTCCAGACAGAAGACAGAAAGAAGGGCCAATGGGCTTAGATAGAGGGCAAAATCAGATAGTACTCTTAAGTTCAGACAGATGGCAAGACAGCAGGAGTCTCACCCATACTTATATGACCATGGCTAGTGGTTATGGAAAGCCAAGTTAATAGGTAACCACTGGAGTGTTAGTCCAAGAGAGTCCTAGTGACAAGATTTTAGACTCGGAAAGCATACAATGATAGAGAACAACATAAGCACAAGACTAGGTGAGCAGACAGCTAGGGTCAAGGGTCAAGAAGTCATATGCTGGAGCATTGCTGGACAAGATGAGTGACATCATACACAGGTAAAAGGAGAGACCTGAACAGTGGGGAAGAACCAAGATCCATCTACACGAACCATACATTCTTAACCTTCTGAGTTTTGTTTTGTTTTGTTTTGTTTTGTTTTTTATAAATAAGACTATTCTCAAGAACATCAGCACAGGAAAATCTATTTTAATGGTAAAAATAGTATAAGAATTAAAGCCATTTTGTCTTGCATAAAGCAGATCCCAACCTTTCAACCCAGCTCTACCAGGAGACACTCCTGTGCAGAACAGGAAGAGCCCCCAAGCCCAACCAAGTATGGTCCAAATTGCTTCCCTTTCAAAAAATAAAAAGGTTCAGTCTGCAGAGGCCAGACCAAGACTCCATGAGAAAGTGAGAACCCACAGAGCCGGTGCTGAGTAGAGCACTGAGTAAAGAATTATACTATGAAGGCTCACCCCTGAGATGCAAGCAGCAGACTTGGGGTTACAGGATCCTTATCAGATTCAGGAGTACAGCCAGACATGTCATCAGCTCTCTTCTGAGGGACGGACCTTAGGTAAGACAGACAAAGAAAAACTTCATAGAAGGGTTATCCCAGCATTAGTTCCATGGTCATTTGAGGTTGATGCTATCTTTGTTGCAAGGGATTGATTGGTGCCTTCTAGCATGTTCTCCTCTCCCCACCAGCTGCTAATACAATATCACACCTCTAGGGTGTGACCCTCATAAACATCTTCAGATGTGGCCAGATTTTTCTGGCTGATAACACACCCCAGGGTTGAAGACATTAAGCTCAAGAGAGTAGACCATGACCCCATTCTACCACTTACTCACTATGACCATGCTCTACCATTACTTTTAAACACATAGGCCATCACTTCATCTCTTGCCACCTCAATTTCCTCTCTTCTGCAGTTAACTGACTCGATTTCCGTGAAAGGGGGAGAGAAACTGATGAACCCACTTCCATCTGCCTGACCTCCCCTGCCCTTGACTTGAGCTCCAGCACAGGATGACATTTGTCCTGTCAGAGTCTACAGATTTATCCTCCAAGTTGTTTCCATTGGCTATTCTGTGCAACAATTACCCTTAAGCAAGGTTCACCTGTTGACTTATCTGAGAAGGAGAAACATCATGGGGTCTGCACCCCCACCTGTAGAGCAGCACACTGAAGAGAAGCTAGCCAAGTCTGAGATACCAGAATGGAAGGGTGGAACACCAGGTGACCTGGTTAATGTAATTTGTAATTTTATTTTATTATTTTATTTTGGTTTATTAATGAAGTCCTGTTTTCAATAGGTTTGCAATACTATTATTGGTGGTTTTCCAAGCACAGAATTCCAACACCATATCCACCACAAATGTGCCTACTTTCTTCCCCTAAGGACTCTGACATCTCTCCCTTTCAAATCCTCTACATCCACCAATTACGTTGGTCAGTTCTAGTGTGCTGTCTTTGGCCCCATTTTACTACCTTGCTGTGTGTCTTTAGGCCCCACATATAAGAAAAATCATTCTTTTTCCTTTCTTTTCTAAAGGACTTCATTCAGGATGAGATCCTTCAGTTCCATTCATGTTGCTACAGATTACATGATTTCATTCTTCCTTAGGGTTGCATAGTGTTCCGTTGTGAATTATACACAACATTTTGATGCGTTCATTTATTGTGAACACTATTCATTCTTTTGAATCTTGCCTGCCTAAAAGTTCTCCAACTTTTTATGGACGTGATCAATGGGATGGGAGATATCAGGAGATCAAAAAAAAATCTCCAAATCAGGCAACTCTCTCTTTTCTCCTTCACCTACACCTAGGAAAATGGCAGGATCTCTCTCTCTCTTTCTCTCTCTCTCACACACAAACACATATAAGCATGCCTATAGACTAAGAAAAGCTGAGGAGGCAAGGATCCTCTGAGATATAGTCCTATAGAAGGCCAGCAACAGAGCAGCAGTCCCAGCAAGGGGACACAGGTGACAGGGTTCTAGCTATGGATTCCAGACTAACAAAGTGTACAGTGAACAGATAATGATGTAGGAACAAGACTAGGCTATCATGCACTGGAGATGAGCCTAATGTCATCACAAAGGAGAGAAGCAATGTTCAAGTTAGGGAATAATAAAACAGTAATGGAGATTGGATAGAGATTGCCACAAGCCAAATCTAGTAGACAAGGACAAGAAACCAGGAAGGCTCAAAGAAAGAGAATCTTTCCAAGATCTTCTAAAATATATACAACCCACAGCATGATACCTTGATGTAAATCTCAGAGGATCCAGTATGGCAGCCAGAAGATTATTTTAGGGATTAAGGTGGAGGTATTGCAGACTGTAACTCCAGTTGATTCCTGGCACCACATAGTTCTCAGAGCAACACAGGATGAAACCCTAGAGCCTACATCCCCTGTTCCAAGCACTGTAGGCTGTGACTCAGGTAACCCTCGGTACTGAAGGGCCTGAGCTATGCCATATCCTCAGGTCTCACATCAAATTGTCAACTTGACTGGGTAAGGATTGCCTGGAAAGGGACCCATGCTTCCTGAAAATCACTAGGGAGACTCCTACAATTTAAAAAAAAATACATTAAAATTATATTCTTATTTAAAAATCCCAGTTTGGACTTCTGTACTCCAATTATAAATAGAACAAATGGGTGCCCTTATCAATTATCTAATTGGGAGTAAGATTAACACAGAATCAATAAGGAATTTGAGGATGTTGGGTGAGATGCTGGCAGATGAAGGGGAGTTTCCTAGAGGAAGTGGAAAGATAAAAGAATATGTCCATGGGAAGAGACAAAAGAGATCATTGACTGAAAATGAACTAGGATGAAAGAAACCTTAGGTGAAGAAAAATTTTCAAATATCAGGATTTTTATGCCCAGGATTAAATATTTTATATTTCTTGGTACAAAGTGGACTCTCTTGAGTTGGATTCAGTTCAGATTGAGTCTGAAATGGGTCTCTCACACCCATAAAATAAAATACACAGACATCATCAATTTACAATAGTAAAAGACCTGCAATAGTATCCATGAACCTTTTTTTTTCAATTTATTAAAAGAAAATATATCACATAGTTGACATAACTGGTCAAATACATTTGTCTCAGGATGACAGAAAGTGAGTGAACTTATTAAAAAATATAAAGAAAATAGAAATTTTTAAAAAAAATGGATGGAAAAAGAAGAGGAGAGAGTTCATTAGCAGTTATATTTTGTGGAAATTATTGTATCACCAATAAAGTTGTTACAATAGCTAAAGGTGTAGTATGCTCCCCTTTTTATTTTCTTCAGAGATGGGAGATATAAAAGTTTTGTTTTTTATGTTTTGGGTTTTGGTTTCTGAACTTGTTTCTTTTTTAATTTCTTCTTTTCTTTTATTTTTTCTTTAACCACATAAATTGGATTATCTTGTTCTACCTCATAAATTGAAGGGAGAAAATGGATAGTACCAGAATCAAACAGCCGCATGCACATTTAGTAGAAATAAAAAATGATCAGACTTAAACACCAAACTCAAAGTCAACAACAACAGAATCAATACCCA
>PVKC010018150.1:0-19876 GCA_004027635.1 Crocidura indochinensis
ACTCATCTATGAGTTTTAAGAAAAATGAAAGACATTCCTGCAATAATAATAATTTTCAGACACAAAAGAGGAAAGAGCTGGAAGTTCCAGCTCACCTCATAAAGCTCACCACAAAGAGTGATGAGTTTAGTTAGAGAAATAACTACATTTTGAACTGTCCTAAAAATGAGAACCTATGAGGGAAATGGAGAGCCTGTCTAGAGTACAGGCAGAGGGTGGGTGGGGAGGAGGGAGATTTGGAACAATGGTGATGGGAACGTTGCACTGGTGAAGGGTGGTGTTCTTTACATGACTGAAACCCAAACACAATCATGTATGTAATCAAGGTGTTTAAATAAAATATATTATTAAAAAAAACTAAAACTATTGTGGCCTGAGCCATAGTCCAGTGGTAGGGCGTTTGGCATGCATGTGATTAATCCAGGATGAAGCTCGGTTTGATCCTTGGCATCTCATATAATACCCAAGCCAGGAGCAATTTCTAAGCACATAACCAGGAGTAATCCCTGAGTGTCACTGGGTGTGGCTCCAAAACAAAAACAAACAAACAAACAAAAAACTAAAGCTATATGTAGAAAGAAATTAAGTGATTATAAACATTTAAAATAATAAAATTATGAACTAATACATCTGTAGAATATAGATCAGGTTAGAATACTGTATTGCTCTATTCTGTTATTACTCTATTATGCAGATGAGTTGAGTCTTTTACCTTTCTCTATAATTTTATTCTTTTCTGCGGGGAGTTAAAATATTGATTCTATTCTCTCTTTATGTCTTTTTTTTTTTGTATTAGAAGTCTTTCACAGTTGTATTTCAGATACATGGTGCCAATTAATTAGGGCCATTTCCATCACCAGTGTTGACCTCCCTCCACCAGTGTTCCCAGCATACCTCCACCCTTAGTTCCCTGGACGTTTAGTGAAAGAGGTCCCTTCCCTTTGTGTATAGCTTGTTATAGTTTGTACACTTTTATTCTTAAATAAATACATGCAAAAATAAAAAAGTAAAAGGGGATAAAATAAAGCTTTAGTTTATCAGGATCTATCTAACTCTTTCTTCAAAGATTATAGGTATTACAAAAATATTTTAATTATGTTGGCTGCAAATGAAAAAAACACATTGAAGATAGCTGTGTCTTACTTAAAACCTAGAACACAGGCAGTGATGGAAAATATTCCTCTTGATTACCCTGAAAGCTTAAATTTCTCTGTACTTGCCAGGCATATAAAAAGTTAATCTTTAGCAAAGCTAATGTTCTTAAAATAGTTAGTCTATTGTTCTGAACAGGTTATAAACCTGGAATATGAAACTGTTAAACACTAGAGATACAAAACTCAAACACAAGATTTCTTTGGCACGCAAATGCCCCCTCTACTCTTTTTTTTTTAAATAAGGAAGGACTCAATGTGTCTAGCTCCCTAACCTGCTTTTGATGGAAATAACAAGACTCTTTCTGGATTTGATCCTTGTTACTGCATGGCCTCTTAACCACCATAAGAAGTAACTTTAAGCACAGAGCCAGGAATAAAACCCCCAAGTACTGCTGGGCATGATCCTCAAAACTAGTATTCTGAATATTATAAATAACAACTTTTAAAAAGGCTAATTTATTGCTTCTTTACAAATAATCTCAAGCTTGGTGATCTTGATGTCTGCTGGAATTTGAATCTATATCTTATGAGTTCAAGTCTATTTTTCTTCCACTTACTCGAAAGCAGTTTTGATGAATGACTTATGGCCATTTAAAAGAAAACCCTAATTAAAATTAGTATTGTAATTTAAAGATAAATTCAGAAGGATTATTTTTTTCCACTAAGGATTCACCCAAGATGAATTTTCCAACTCTCATTACTCACTGAAAGAAGCCTAGCATGTCCTTAGTGATTTTTAGGAAACTTTCTATGGTAAGAACCAAACTTGGACATTTTGCTTTTCAGTTGTGGGATCACAAGAAAGGTTGACATCTGACTTAAATATGTAAAGGAATATAAGTAGCCATGAACATAAAAAAATCTTTGAAGCATCTATTAGACATTTGATAACAGAATTTGAATAAAGTATTTTAGGAGAGAAATCCATATTGATTTGTCTTAGATTTCTAATTGGGAGTAGGGGACTTTTCAACCATATTCATGGACAGAGAGCTATGTGGACGAAAAAATGCAAACAGGTGGATAATATGGCAGGAACTAAGAAAGCAATCTCTGAGTGAAGGAATCAAAACTTGAGAACTAAAAATGGGTGTTCTTGTTCATTGTTAAAGGGGATACATTATCTTGGGAAAAATCTTTCATTTTCCTCTCCTATTTACTTCCTTCTACAACCTGACTGTGGAGACCTTCTAGGACATTTTTAACTACAAAATTTATTGAGAGTCTCTAAAACAAAAAACTTTCTAACATTGTCTGGATAAGAAAGTAATGCTACTTCGTAAGTTATTTATTGAAGACAGCAAAGACAAAGTTTAAGATGAAAAATGGAAAAATTTGGTATACAAGTATAAAGAAGAAACTAATATAGTTTCCCAATGTCCCAATTTGTGTATACTTGGGACGATTTTTCTCCCTTTGTTTATTAGTTTGAATTAAGCCAATTCTAATGCCAAGTGATACACATTCAACTGAGTTGGGCAAGGAAAACCTTGTTTTCCCTCAATCCTGAGTCTGTTGAAGATTTTGAACAAATCTCTTATTAGCCCCTTCACTTTCTTTTTTATTTTTTTTGGGGGGGGGGCATACATAATGGAGTTAAGAGTCTACTCCAGCCTCTGTGTTCAGGGATCACTCCTAGTGTTTATATAGAATGCCAGGAATTGAATCTAGGTTAGTTGCATGCAAAGCAAATCCTCTACCTACTGTACTATCTCTCCAGTCTTCCTCCTCACACATTTCAATAACTGATATTATATTTAGAGACTTGGGATGGATATGATGAGAAAAATCATACAATATAATTATAGTCAAATTTGGTATTTCTTTATTAGGTAGATTGATCTTAAAGTTCTATAGTGAATAAGCACTTGCTTTCCATATAAAAAGTTAGCCTTTAGGGCCAGAGGAATAGCATGGAGACAAGGCGTTTTCCTTTCATGCAGAAGGTCATAGGTTTGAATCCCAATGTCCCATATGGTCCCCGAAACTGCCAGGAGCAATTTCTGAGCGTGGAGCCAGGAGTAACCCCTGAGCAATGCTGGGTGTGACCCAAAAAACCAAAAAAAAAAGTTAGCCTTTGATTTTATTTGTTTTAATAATTCATATCTAGTGGAAAAGTCCTATTACATTTTAAAGCAGATAATGTTACCCATACTTTAATCATATGCTTATGAAATGATTAGTTCTTAGAGAAGTAAAAAGGCAGAAATAAAAAAAATAAAAAAATACCTGGTGGAGGAAGGACAACACTGGTGGTGGGAAGACCCCTGATTCATTGTCACATTGTATCTTAAATATTACTTTGAAAGATTCATAATTCACTTTGGTTGAAATAAATATTATTAAAAGTAAATAAATAAGTTGAGAAAAATCTTTATGAACATATGAGGGAGTCACCTAGAAGAAATCTATCAGCTGAGAAAACTGAATTAGGGAGCTGGGAGGTGGCGCAGGAGGTAAGGTGCCTGCTACCTTGCCTGCGCTAGCCTAGGACGGACCACGGTTCAATCCCCCGGTTCCCATATGGTCCCCCGTGCCTACCAGGAGCGACTTCTGAGTGCATAGCCAGGAGTAACCCCTGAGCGTCACTGGGTGTGGCCCAAAAACCAAAAAAAAAAAAAAAAAAAAACCTGAATTAGAAGTTCAAAATACATGAATAATTTTCATCCTACTACTCACTATCATTTTAGAAAATGTTCTTTATGCATATAGTTTTCTCTATAAATTTTATTTTTATTTATCTTTAATAAATGATTACAAAATATATGAAAAGAGAAAAATATAAGAAGAAAGAAAAACTTTTCTTTTTTTTGGGGGGTGGGCCACACCCAGTGATGCTCAGGGGTTACTTCTGGCTATTCGCTCAGAATTCGCTCCTGGCAGGCACGGGGGACCATATGGGGAACTGGGGGATCGAACCGCAGTCCTTCCTAGGTTAGCGCAGGCAAGGTAGGCACCTTACCTCCAGTGCCACCACCCAGCCCCCAGAAAAATACTTTCAAATTTCTACAATCCAAATATAACGTTCAAACAGAAAGTATTTCTTCCTCCAGTCTTACATTTTATTTTAATAAAATAAATTAAAATAATTTTATGATCATTGTCTTATTTAAACTTTAAACAACTTGTTGAGACAGATATTATTTTCACTTACAATCTTTGTAGTTACAGAGAGTTCTACTTAATTTCAAAACCTGTGCACTACACTGTCTTGGATGCATATATGTGAGCAGATGCAAGCTACATATTTATATATATATATACATACATAAATTGATACACATGCATTTGCATATCTATGAACCATCTCTTTGTACCCTACACATTATTTCATACAGTATTTTGTTATTTATATTTCCCCTTAAAACATAGTAAATATATATTTCCAATGAAGTCACAGAAAGCCACAAACTGGGCGATAATAAAAAAAAATCAATGGCTATTTGTTAAATGTTGAACTCTCAGAAAGGAAAAAGCAGGAAACAAAAATCTTCAGAAGAGTGTTTTATGACAAAAAGGAACCCAAACTGATAGATACTTGATTCAGACTCCTTTAAGTGGAAAGATTTTGAGCTATGCTAAAATATATTAAGGTGCCTGCATATTTTTGTGAGCCATGTTTTTCCATCTAGGAGTGGAAAGTAGTCCTAGTAATGCAATTCAATTCACTTTGAGGATAATGTGACAAATCTCCATAATTCAGAAAAATAATTCAACTGGAGACTTGAAATATTCACTCTGCCCCACAATCTTGAGCTTTATCCAGCTGGCAAATAAGGTAATTCTTATAAAGTAATTCTATAAGGCCATTCTAATTCTCTTTAAGCAGTGTTATTTCCACTTAACACTACATATCCTTTTAAATAACTATGCTGATTTAAAAAGATACATGACCACCATTACTGTAGTTACTCTGGCGAAAACTTTGTTTTGTTGGGCCCACTTTTTATTTTTACCCTACTCATAAATACTTTTTACCCTATTCATTTATTTTACTCCTCCCTTTCCCAATGCATCAGATATTTGTTTTTTTCTTCTTTTTAAGTATTGGTTCCTTCATTTATTGCCCAATGTTTCAACCCTATATAATGACCTTATGAATTTAACCATTATTTCATTATAACTGAGTGGTATTTGGGGAATGGGTGAAGAGAAAGAGAATGGACAATAGTTCTGAACTAAATAGCATTTGAAGATGCATTAATAGAAAGTATGGTTCAAATTGACAATAATTGAGACAGTTAGATTCATGTGAATAGACATCACCCATGACCAGTTATGGGTGTGGGGTGTGTTTCCATTGAAACTGACCTACTGAAATTCTACAAAATCCTTAGATAAGTCATGTAATACTATTGTCCTTTTGTTAAAACATTTTGCCTTATCTCGAATGTTAATATTAGCCTAAAGCTGAGTTTACATAGCTGGTGTCCCCAGCAACAGCTCACTTAAAAAAAAAAAAAAAAACCACTGTACAATATGACTTAAAGTCACCATTATTTAAGCCCTCCCTAAATACATAGTTTTATAATGTACGGAATTTACAGTGCCCAAGGAAAAATAAATCTTTGGGCTCTGACTACAAAACCGAAATTATCCACTGGGTGTGGGAGTGGGAAAAAGGGAGTGGATTGGAAGTGATGTAGGGACAATGCTTGCGGTTTTGGAAACTTAGGTACTTGTGATAACAGCAATAGTATGCTCAAATAATAAGCATAAGCATTAGTGCTATTGTAACTTATACTCAATAATAATTAACAGTATTTTAAATCATGGCACCTCAGTATATTTGATTTAATAAAAGATAGCACTTAACACATCCCCAGCACATAACACACTTATACAAGTTATCATCATCATCCCATTATTATTATAATCATCTACTTCAAAAAGAATGTTCTATCTTATCAATTGCAATTAATTTTCTCTTTCCCTTTTCACTTCCATAAAATACTAGCTGAGGCATTGATTAAATGGATCCAAATAGGAGCAGAGTGTAGCTCAGGGGCAGAATATATGTGAAATCCTGGGTTTGACTGGTGTGACTGCAAAAAAAGCAATGTTGTACTAAAGAAATGACACATATGGATTATTAATGACTGCCTGACTTTGCAGGGAGGAATAAGTTTCATAAACATCTATTAACAAATAACATCTTTATTATCAAGAGCACATAGCTGCTGCTTTACATTTTTCTCAGTTACCTTAAGAGTCATACCTATCTTCACAATCTATAATTGGGTAAATCTTAAACCTTAACAATTTACTAAAATTGACCACACTCTCATTCCCACTCTTCAAATATGCTAATATTCACTGAGGTTTGCAAGGCTGCCTCCTAACTCACTTTATAGACTGGCCTGTATTCTGTAATACAGTAAGTATTACAGAAAATCATTTATCAAGATCATTGTAATTGTTTCTTATTAGTAAACTTCTAATTAGAGTGTTTTACTTATTTTGTGGGGGGCACACTTGGTATTGTTCAGGACTTAGTTCTTGCTCTTTTCTCTGGAATCACTTCTACAGGAGATCACATGATCATGCCTGGTTCTGGGGATGGAACCCAGGTGGTTGTGCTCAGGGGTGGATCATACTTGAGATGACCCAGAGGATCATCTATGGTTCTGGGGATGGAATCCAGGTCAGCCACATACAAGGCAGATATCTTATACTTTGTGTACTATCTATCTATCCAATCCAAGGATTTAATAAGGCTGTTAATCCCATTTATTTATTTATTTTCACTTATCCATCTATTTATTTATTTGGGGGATGGTTTATATTGTCATAGCCAGTACTGTTAGACTTTCAGGGATCACTCCTGGGTTCAGTCACCATATAAGGTTCCAGGCATCAAACTTGACCTGCCTGAACACAAGGTTTCTTCACACAATGACACTGTCTGCACACAATGCCTTAATCCCTGTACTATTTATCTAGTCACACTAACTAGAGGTTTTAATTCAACTTATTTTTTTTTAAGATAGTAGTTGCGATCATTTCTATGACAGTACCTATCATACCACACTGAATTTCTCTGCTTTGTACTGAAGAGCAAAAAAATAGCAAATTTCATGAATACAAGATTGTATTTTGTTCAAAGGAGTTAACTTGGTACCTGGTACGGAAGAGTAAGTTTTGCCAAAATGAGTGAATCGTTTTATTCCATTCTATCTCCACACAATGAAGTTGAACTGTTATCTTTACAATTGTTCAAATACACAGCAATGGCACAGTTCTGAGCATGGATCATGGGACCAGAAATCCCTAGGGGATTAGGAATTCCTTCTAATTCCACATAATTGGGTGTTTTCCCTCCCTCAATTTTCTGCCAGACTCACCTGGATTGTGAGACCCTCCCACATCTGGGAGGGGTCTGTGGTAGGTAATTAAGAGTGGCCTGGGGGTAGGGGGGGAGTGGCAGAAGTAGCAGGAAGGAGATCTGAGACCCATGTTGGATGCAGAAAGGCTGCTTAGCTTAGAAACTATGTAAGATCTACAGATGGCAGTTATGGCCTTGTAATAAAACTGAATTTCTCCTGAAACTTCATCTGACTGCTGTGGATCATTTCCTCGCCATTATCCTGAACCCACAGACCTGCCAGGCCTTAGGGGCTGCAGGAGTTGGGCTGGGTCGGGCCCAGAAGGCCTTACCATCCATACTACTAGGCCTTATTAATTAACAATTAATGCAACAACAATCCATGCAGAAGAATGTGCCTACTACTGTGATAGATACTGTAAAGCACTACTCCAATATACCTCCAAAAAGGAAGGCTCTGGTGGATATTCCTTTAGGTTTTTTTTTTTTTTTTTTTTTTGGTTTTTGGGTCACACCCGGTGACGCTCAGGGATTACTTCTGGCTATGCGCTCAGAAGTCGCTCCTGGCTTGGGGGACCATATGGGAAACCGGGGGATCGAACTGCGGTCCATCCTAGGTAAGCGCAGGCAAGGCAGGCACCTTACCTCCAGCGCCACCGCCCGGTCCCCAAGGATATTCCTTTAGTTAAAAGGATTCTCATCTCCCAAAGTCATATTTCTTCGCAGAACATTCCACATTTAGTGACTGGCCATTTGGGGACAAATAATGACATTATCCTAAAACTCAGCTTCCCTTTATCTTTAAATCTATTTCCTTTTCTTCCACACCAATGGTCTGTATCTTAAGAACAAACCTGACTAAATTCTATTTCAGAATCTGCTCCTCAACACCTCACCTGGGACAACCAAATTTAATGAATGGGATATTTTTGTTGTTGTCGTTTTTTTTTGGGGGGGGGGAGGGAGAGAGGGCCACATCAGTGGTGCTCAGGGTTTACTCCTGGTTCTGCACTCAGAAATCGCTCCTGGCAGACTCGGAGGATCATATGGGATGGTGGGTTTCAAAACACTATCCATCCTGGATTAGTTGTGTGCAAGGCAAATACTCTATCACTGTGCTATCTCTCTGGCCTGGAAGGTGGGATATTTTATTAAGACAATACATACACCTGAGGGTTAGGAAAAAACGTAATAAAAACCTTCCAAGTTTTGTCCCTAGATTTGTTTTAACTTTTTTATTTATTTTATTTTATTTTAGTGTGGAAGGACTAGTACACCCAGCATTACTCAGGGGGTGGCTCTGTATACAAGGATCCTCTTTGAATAACTCCAGGAAGCATATGTAGTGCTGAAGATTGAACCAGGGTGGGCCAAGTGCAAGGCAACACATTAATCCCTGTCTGATTCAACTTGTTTTAACTTTTCAGGGGTGAAGAATTACGAAATACTTGTCAACATTTATACAAGGATTTTTTTTTTTGGGGGGTGGGTCACATCTAGTGACTCTCCTGGCTATGCAGTCAGAAATCGTCCCTGGCTTGGGAGACCATATGGGATGTCAGGGGATGAAATCATGGTCCATCTTAGGTTACTGCAGGCAAGGCAAACACCCTACCACTTATGCCACCATTCCAGCCCCACAAGTTTTTTTTTAGAAGTTGAAGTCCCTTGCCTAAAAAATAGTGGCCATCATTTGCAGCAATGGGCCAGCATTTGCACAGATATAAAAGCTGGAACTGAGAGATGACTCTCCACATGCTGACATCTGCACTATACCACAGATCTGATCATTGAGTTTTATTTATTTTTTAACCACCCAGCCTCAAAGACATGTGAGAAAGATAGGTCATGCTGGTTGTAATGTTCCAAATTCTAGTCTCAAGGCAGGCTATTTCCTTGGTCACTCAATATCTTTCAATAACTTATATCTCGCACCCAACTTTTCCACAATATGTATCCTTCCATTGCAGGCTGGGTTTGTGTAAATAATAGCTACCTGAGCAACTTTCCTCCAGTAAATGCCAGATTGGACATAGCGGATGCTCAAAATATGCTTCTGAAGCAAACAAAATTCATCACCACACTGCCTTCACTGCTTTGTAATAATCACAAGAAGCTACTGCTCTTCTAAAATAGTCTAAGGAACACTATACAATCTTGGACAGTTTGAAGATTCTTTTTTTCTTGGGAGGGGGTGTGTTGGGTCACACTCAGTGATGCTCAGGGGTTACTCCTGGTTATGTGCTCAGAAATCGCACCTGACTTGGGAGACCATATGGGATGTTGGGGGATTGAACCTTGGTCTGTCCTAGATTAGTGCGTGCAAAGCAAATACCCTATTTCTTGAGCCACTGCTCCAATCCCTGAAGATGCTTTCTTATTGCTTACAAAGTGGGATTCTCCTTTTTAGAAAATGGGACCATTAATGTGAACACAGGTCATTAGAGAGTTTTGACAGAATCAGTGCCAGAGAGATAGTACAGGTGTCAAACAACTTGCCATGAACACATCTGACTGTGATTTAAACCCCAGCACTGTAGATGATCCCCCAAATACTGCCAAAATGACACCTGAGCACAGACCTAGGAGAAAACTGTGAGCATCACTGGGTGTGGCCCAACCACTTTCCCTCCTCACAGAGGAAAAAAAACAGAATCACCTATGGGAGTAGCCCTGGCCACTAGATGTGTCATCTCTCTCTCCCATTCCCCACCCCTTTCTAAAAATACCCCTCTTTCAAACCAGAGGCTATAAGTAGCTCATATCCCCAAAAGCAAACCCTTGGAGGAATTGGCAATGTAGAAAGGGTCCTTGCTGTGTCTTCTAAATGTAGGTAAATGACTTAAGTAATTGCAGTCCTTGGGCAGTCAGTCAAAAAGTAGTTGAAACTATATAAGGGCAATTGTTCCCACAGAGGAGAAATGATCAACTATTGTCAGAAAGAATAATATGTGACTGCTGACATTTCACCCTTTATTATTATAGCAATACTTGAAGAAAGAAGTGTAGTTAAGGTTGTCAGAATTTCATTTTAACCCTCTCTTTGAGACTGTTAAAAATTCACTCATGCTGAAACTTGCTTTTCAGGTTCTCAGTCAGATTTGTGCTTTGTTTTTAATCCGTTGTTCTCTAATGGAATGCAAACTGTAATGCAGGGGAAAGGGCTTTTCCAAGGAGGCTTCTACAGATTGTTTGGTACTTAAGTTTATTTTGTCTGATTTTCTCTACTGTCTGCTAAAGGTTAGTTTTCCACAACAAAAACAACCCAAAAGATATTCTGAATTTAAAGAGGATTAAAGACTTGGACAGCATTTGTAAAAGCTTTAGCAATAAGCAGCACTCAACAAGTAAGAATCTATTTAGCAGCCCTCACTAAAGGGAATCACAATTTTGATATGAAATACATGTCCGTCAGAAATGTGGTTGAGTCTATATGTATTTTTGTAGCATTTTTTGAACAAATAATGAATACAGCAAAACAGAGGTAGAATAGAATAAATAGAACAACTAGAGATTTGTTCCAAGGCTGTATTTGCATAGCAAAGCCACTGATTTTGTTTGAATCATGTATTATTTTTTCTTTTACTTTTTTTTTTTGAGGGGGGGCATACACTCATCAGTGTTCAAAGGTTACTCCTGGCGCTGTGCTCAGAAATTGGTCCTGACAGATTCGGGGGTTCCAAATAGAATGCTGGGGATTGAACCTAAGTCTGTCCCGGTCTACATACAAGACAAACACTCTACCACTGTGCTATCACTCCAGCCTTGAACTGTGTATTTTTGACTTAAGAAGCTCTCTTTGCTACGTCCCTCCTAAATCATCTCCTATCAAAGACAAAATGCTAAGGGAATGGAAAAGAACCAATAATTTATGAACCAGTCACTATATTCACACATAATGGCAGTATGTCCATCAACATCAAGTACTACAAATATGCCAAGAGTCAGATGCCTGCCATCCTACTTCTTAAACAGAAACATACTTTAGGGATATTTATTTGTACATAAATGGTTGTAAAACACTCCTAGGATTGTTGTGCTTATCTAGTTGTCCAGCTCATCTTATTATTTTGATCAGAATATGTGATATCACCATATAATAGTGTATTTACTTTGTAGACATGCTGCCAGCTCTTTGACAGACCTGTTAGGTCTTGCATGTGTCATCCTTCCCATTACAGTAGTCCCAGAACCTGGGAAAGTGCTATAATTAGCCTTTTATTATTATAAGCATTTCTGTAATACTTTCCATATGCAAACTGCCTAACAACCAACTCTCCTCTTCATGTCTAAGAAGAAATCAGATCACTCAACACTTGTTAGTTCTCTTTTATGGTCCTCAATCCACGGGCTTGGAGTTCAAAGAAATAAAGGGTTATGTAGCAAACTCATTCTCAAGACAACACAGCTGCTCTGTTTAGATCCAGACTCACTGTCTCGCTGTCCAGCTGTTACTCTATCCTTCTACTGGATAATTTTTAATCATTTAGAATTTTAAAAAGTTACAGTAAGAATATTGGCCTACATTTCTCCATTTTTAGCATGAAGAACATACAACTTGGATTCTCGCCAAGTATTGCTGGGTTTAATTTGGCAGATCTGAGATGCCCTGACAGACAAACTTCCTTTGCTGTTAGAGCATTAAGACCAAGCCTCTTCAGAGTCATTTGACCTAGTCTAGAAGGGAAGGGAAACCCAAATAAATTTGTTGTTCCTTGTTCAGGCAGACAGAGGCAAAACTGTGTGGCAGGTGGAACTAGTGAGTTGGTTGGAGTTGGGAATTTTTGGAGGAGCTATTCAGGAATATGCCTCATGGCTGTAAGAAAGTGGGGGTACAGGTGACTCTGACTTCCCAGCAGGAAATAAAAACATAAAAAATAACAGCATTTCAGTTTTGGCAAATGGCCAAAGAATTTATATGATCTGAAGAGAAAACAGAGGATGTTGCAGTTCAGATTTGGAAAAGAGAGATTTGTTCCTCTCTTTTTGAAATCAAGCTGTTTAGTCTATCATTCCTGAATAATAGTATCATTCCATATATATGTGGCAATAAAGTTTTATTATCCCACCTCATTACTTTGTTATCTCTGAGACTTGCTATTAAATACAGACAGTAATTCCTTGTTAAACCTTTTTTTTTGAAGCTGCAGCTTCATGGCTCCATAGTATATGTACAATAATTGCTCAGAGTACTTTATTTTCAGTGAGGTGAAGTGCTACTAATCACATTTCTATCAGTTAAGAAAGAAAATTGTCTCACTTTAGAGTATTGATTAAATAAGCATTTTTTTCTAAATTTAAACCCATTTTTTTCCTGATAGTCACTTCACTCCTCTCTAAATTAGTTCTATTAATCCTTTCCTTGCAAGCATTTTCATTATCACCATTCAACATTATATCACAAACATTTGTTGAAAACTTTAAGACTTTTTTCTGGAAATGTACATTTAACAGATAAGTATTTCGGGATGCAGGAAAGTTAAGCAATTTATAGGAAAGCATTATATAGGAATTAGGACACCTTGCATCATTTTAAAGTCAGGATTTTCACGACTCTGTTCTACCTGGCTGACTTGGCTACCATTAGAAAGAACTTTTAAGTGTACCTTTTCATTTGATTCATAAAATTAATTACACATACTGCTTTGTTTGAACCAGAAAGTCCCATATTTTCCTCTAAATGCTGTAAGATTAAAATGTAAAATGTTACATTTCCTACTTTATTACTCTTCAATTTGAGAGACTATTTTAATAATTAAATTAATTAAATTTATTGTCAATGTAAGCTAATAGATTTCTCCTTCTAAAGGAAGTTATATTGCAGTTCAAGACCATCTTAAAATTATTCTTCATAATTTATTTTGTCCTATAAATAAAGCCAAATCCTACATTTCTCAAGGGAATCGCTTGGACATAGTTAAATGTCTTAAGTTATAACTGCCTGCATTTAAAAAGTCAAATCACTGAGGATGTGCATACTTATAATTATATGAGTAATATTTTTACTTGAGTGTCTAGAGTTTTATATACTAAGCCAACTTCCAGAAAGGATGTTCAGAGCCCCAGAACATCTGCATTTTGAAATGTTTATACATACATACATACACACACATTCTCTCTCTTATCTTCTTTTGAGCTATACTCAGTTTGCGTAGGACTTTCTCTAGACTCTGAATTCAGACACCACAAAATCGGTGGGCCACATCTGATGCCAATAATGATCCTATAGTATATACAAGGCAAACTACAATATCTTTTTGGCCCAGTTCTCTGTTGATACAGAAAATAAACACTTAATTCTACCTTTTAATATGTTAGCCTATATTCAAACTTTTTTTTTGTGGTGGGGGGCATATGCTGCTGTACTCAGGTTTGCTCTTGGCTTTGTTCACAGGGGTCAATCTTGGTGGTACTCAGGATATGCTATGCCTGGAATGGAATCAGGGATGGCCACTGCCTTACCTATAATCTTTAAAGGATACATATAAAAATTGGGCCTAATAATAAGAAATAAATGCTAAGTTGCTTATTGAATTATTGTTTCTTTTTTGTGTTTATTTGTTTGTTGTTTTCAAAATTATGTTTTCAATTTTTGACCCATTATCATTAGGAAAACGAATTTTTTTGCAGCTAGCAAGCAGACTAAATTTCTTAAGGATACAAACACTATACAGTAGTGTGAATCTTTGTGCAAAAAAACTGCTATCTAACTGTTAGGTCACACCTTATTTTACTCCAATACAAAGATTTCCACCCTTGATCCTTCTGCTCTTCACCCAAGGTCTTTGAAATGTAAAAACCCACCTAGATTGCATAAATTTAATATAGGTATTTTGTTACTGGACCTCCCCTGGCCTGGAAGTGGATTGAATGGAATAAAAGTTGTTGGTTTGGATACCAAGAGGTTGGGAGCCTTCTGATCCTACATTTTTTACTCTTATGCCTGGCTTGGATTATTAATTCTTCATGACTACCCTGCTCCAGACCTGTTTTTCTCTGGTGTTGGATTTCATACCCTCATACAGTAACTTTCTTTATATAGGACCTCAAACACTTTGAGTAAATTTTCCTCTTATGGATAGTCACACAAATATTACTTTAGTACACTATAAATACAATAAAAATGCATATCTGAGAAACTTGATCTCAGTATTTGATTTATTATCAGTGAATAATACAGAAACCAGTTCAAGTAGCACCTGATTATAGAGTTTAATGCACAGACCAAGCAATAATACATACATACACATAGATATAGGTGGCAAAGACCAAGAGGCATTTTCAAAACCAAGTAGTTTCATGCATCTTTGTTTATTCTGACCAAAGAAAATAAACAGAAGATGTTACAAACAGCTATTATGTTTATGAAGTGTTAAGGATATGGAGGATAATATTGTTTTAGCTTGGGAGAAAGCTGGTCATATCAGTAGCTACTCCTTGTTCTGTGCTCAGGAGTCAATCCTGGAAGTGCTCAGGGACTATATATGGTCCAAATGCATCAGGCTAGTAGTAATATTTCTCGTAGGTACCAGAAAGGTCCCATGAAATGAGGTCCTATAGTATGCTAGAAAATTAGGGCTGTAAGATTACCAAGATTATCAAAAGGACAAAATTATATAGAAGAGGATATATGATCACACAAAGTCACCCCATCTACAATTTTGTTAATAATCATTTAACGTTTTGCAGTTAAGACTCCCAAGTATGAGTTTTGAAATTGATGGATCAACAAATCTTTGGTATCAATAGGAAGAGTAGAATAAACTGGTTTAACCCCCAACTAGAACCAGGTTTGCCTTTATTTTTTAGACTTTTTTTTTCTTTTTATACTTTATCTTTTTTTGGATGGGTCACATCCAGCTGTATTCAGCTGATATTCCTGGCCCTGCACTTAGAAATCACTCCTGGAAGCCCAAGGGACCATATCAGATGTCAGGAATTGAATACCAACCAGCCAGGTATAAGGCAAACACCCTATCCGCTATGCTATGTAGTCTCAGCCCTATTTTCAAGGTTTTCTAAAGATAATCACTAAGAGATATTTTTGCATATCTATACTATGATCAAAGACTTTACATAATTCACTGAAAATTAACCAGACTATAGTGGGTCAGGATTTGTATGTATGTCTATGAGATAATATGCCTATTTCTTTGCTACTTTCTTGGAATAAAAGGGTGTGCTTTTTTTTTTTTTTTTTTTTTGTGGCTTTTGGGTCACACCCGGCAGTGCTCAGGGGTTACTCCTGACTTCATGCTCAGAAATTGCTCCTGGCAGGCACGGGGGACCATATGGGGCACCGGGATTCGAACCAATGACCTTTTTCATGAAAGGCAAACACCTTACCTCCATGCTATCTCCCGGGCCCCAGGGTGTGCTTTTTTAATTTATGGTAATTGATGACATTTCATCATAGTCTCCCAAAACATATATTCACATGACCCATTTAAGCTCAGCTGTATTGCCTATTCCCTCCTTAGATAAGCACTCATCCCTTCAAAGATAAACTAAACTCGCCATTGATTAGGATTGACTTACTGTTTATATATAAGTTTTTATGTAATAGATGGTGTACCAATGGATAAATGGCAATTCAAAGTATTTCTACATTACTAGTCATGAGTGAAATGCAAACACAAACTACAATGGCAAAGCAAAGCACAGTATGACTCTCATTACAAAGATACTTTTATTATAAACCCTGACTAGGATATGAAAAAAAATGGGAATTTTCATACACTGCTGATGAAAATGCAAAATGCTACAGCTGCTTGTAAACAGTTTGACAGTCTCTTAAAAGTTACATTCTTGGCCAGAAAAATAGCTCAAGGAATTGAGCAAAGATGTTTTTTGCTTGTTATAGGCTTAAGTTCAGTCCCTAAGCACAAAGATAGCAGAAGTGGCCTGATTCAAAAAAATCAAAATAAATAAACCAGAAGTTACCATCTAACCTAAATATTCTATTACTAAGAGAAATAAAACATCTATGCATGCAAAAAATATTTGAAATAAAATTGCTCAGAACAGCCAAATTTAGAATAATCTAAATTTCTATGAACTAAAGAATGGAGGGCAGGAGTTAAATAACACGGTGGGTAGGGTATTTGCCTTGCATGCAAACATGAAGCTGATCTGGGTTTAATCCCTAGTATCCCATATGGTCCCCTGTATACCACCAAGAATGAACTCCGAGCACCTCTGTGCCTGGCCCCCAAACAATAAGCAAAACAAACAAAAAAGTGGAGAAACAAATGTGTTATTTCTATGCATAGTATTATCTGGTCATAAACAAGAATGAAATACAGACACTGCTATAGTCTGTATGAACCCTAAAAGCATCAAGCAAATGAAAATGCCACTACTAACATGACATGTGAATAATGTAGAAATTGAAGAGCCAGAAGACTAGGGCTGGGATGGGATGTGAGTACTAACAGGTTTTTTTCTGGGACCATAAAAATGTTTTAATGGAGCTGGAGTTGTAGGGCATTTGCCTTGCACACACTGGCCTAGGACGGACCGCAGTTCCATCTCCTAACATCCCATATGGTTCCCCAAGCCAGGAGCGATTTCTGAACTCATAGCCAAAAAGTAACCCCTGAGTGTCACTGGGTCTGGCTCAAAAACCCAAAAGCTCAAAAGTTTTAATATTGGGGCTGAAGAGATAGCATGGATATAAGGCATTTGCCTTACATGCAGAAGTATGGTGGTTCGAATCCTGGCATCCCATATGGTCCCCCAAGCCTGACAGAAGTAACCTCTGAGTGCTGCTGGGTGTGACCCAAAAATAAAAAAAATAGTTTTAATATTGGTTGTAGTGTTGGAGACAAAGTTCTATGAATGTTCCAAAATCCATTGGCTATACAATTTAATTTTTAATTGATGATACGTTATTTTTCTTTGTTTCACGTTGGCTATATGTACAGTGCTTCAGGGGTACTCTCTGTTTTGTGGTAGGGGTTGTTCCTAGTGGTGTTTGCGGGAACATGCAATATGAGGGATCAAAACATGCATCCTACCTAAAAAACATACACTCATTCCATTGCCTTATTTCTCTGGCCCTTGGAATTTAGATCTTATTTATGAAGTACCTTAAAATTACTTCAAGAGACTTCTAAAACCCCATGCCAAATCTCAGATGAATTATTAGTAGAACTCTGTGTAAAGTACCCAAACCTTATTGAGTTTATTTTTTCTTTTTCTTTTGCTTTATTTTTGCCTTTTTTCCTAAGTAGTTTTTAATGCAAATATTAATTTCTTACTGTAGGGTAAAAATATCAGAGTACTCCCTTATTTTCTCTATGTTCCTGCTTACACTTTTGCTTAATGATATCTGTGAAGTTGAGGTATCCTCAGGCACTCAATTATTGTTATGATGAGTCCTTTAGAACCACTCTACAGGGGCCAGAGAGATAGCAGCAATGGTAGGGCCTTTGCCTTGCACGTGGCTGACCCAGGATGAACCATGGTAGATCCCATGGCGTCCCATATCCATATGGTTCCTTAAGGCAGGATTGATTTCTAAGCGCCTAACCAGGAGTAACCCCTGAGTGTCACCGGGTGTGGCCCCTCACCCCCCCCCCAAAAGCCACTCTACAGAAAAGACCAACATTTGGGAGGACGTTGGATATACAGCCTCATCTATTGAAAATAGATGAGGGATTTTATGCTCCCCTGGCTGAACACTTGAACTTTTGATTTCCTTTTCCTTCATAATAAATTGTGAGTTGAGGTTTTTATGGCACATATTTTGGAAACTTTGTAGTAGATTCCAAAGGGTGCTCTGAGATAAAAGTCTTGAAACCAAACCGCTTACCTAACTACTTTTAAGAGATTCACTTTTGTTCTTTTCATTTAAAATTCTATGGTTGAAAACTACTAATTTTCTGTTGGAATGATTCAATTCTGTGGCTACGAGGAGCCCATAAATGTGACCACAGCTTTCTTGGTTATCAACACCAGATATAATCACTGTTGAGTGATGAATTGCATTCCCTTTAAAGTATATAAATTCTTTCTTTACTGTTTTTACACATTATTATGGATTAAAATATTAGTTTATGTGGGGGCTGGAGTGGTGATGCAGCGGTAGGGCATTTACCCTGCACATGGTTGACCCGGGACAGACCATGGTTCGATTCCCTGGTGTCCCATATAATCTTCCAAGCTAGGAGAGATTTCTGAGCACATAGCCAGGAGTAACCCCTAAGCATCAGTAGGTGTGGCCCCCAAACCAAATATATATATATATATATACATATATATACCGGTATATATATGTATATAAATATATAAATAAATATTAGTTTATGTGGCTGAAAAAAATAAAAATGACATTTCCCACTTTAGAAGTTAGGAGTCAAGGAAGCAGTTGGGAGTCAGCATAAAAATGTAAATTCAATTTGATGGAGTAAAAAAAAAAACACAACATTCAGATTCTTTAAAAGACAAATGCGAAAGGGCCAGAGCAATCTTGGGCTTGGGGTTACTCCTTCAAGGACTTCTGGGGAGCATTTGTGATGCTAGGGATCAAGCAAGGGTCTGAGCTATGTACAGGCAAGCACTTTACCCACTGTACTGAAGCCCTGCCTCTCTAATAATAATTTTCTCAACAGGAGGTAAAAAGAGAATATTTAAAAACCATAAACACTGGATTGGTAAAACAAGTGTCTCTTAGGCTGTAGACATAGTAGTGGGTAGAATGGTTGCCTTGCATGTGGTCCATCTAGGCTCAATCCCTGATGTCCCTTTTGGTCCCCCAAGTTTTCCAGGAGGAGTGATTTCTGAGCTCAGAGCCAAAAATAACCCTTGAGAAATACTTTTGTGGCCCAAACACCAAATAATAATAATAAAATGAAAAAAGTATCTATTTGTTTTACATTGCCAATCCTTTAAAAATATTCTAAAGTATACCATTAAAGTAATCTATTGGGAATGTCACATGAAACATTTGTTAATTGCTGAGAGATTTTTACAACTTTCAAGAGTAGGTCTATAATGTGAAGCCTCATTTAGCTATCATTGTACACACAGAAATTTCCTTTCTTTTTTCTCTTTCCTTTAACTTACAATAGTGAAAAAACAACAACAGCAAAGAAATCATATGTTCCTTGTGATCAAAGTAATTTTTTTTTTTTTTTGGTTTTTGGGTCACACCCGGCAGTGCTCAGGGGTTACTCCTGGCTCCATGCTCAGAAATTGCTCCTGGCAGGCACGGGGACCATATGGGGCACCGGGATTCGAACCGATGACCTTTTGCATGAAAGGCAAACGCCTTACCTCCATGCTATCTCCTGGGCCCCCAAAGTAATTTTTTAAAATCAGCATTGGGGCCCGGGAGATAGCATGGAGGTAAAACGTTTGCCTTTCATGCAAAAGGTCATCGGTTCGAATCCCG
>PVKC010018151.1:0-19802 GCA_004027635.1 Crocidura indochinensis
GGGTGTGACCCAAAAACCAAAAAAAAAAAAAAATCTTGAACACCGGCTGGTGTGTCCCCCCACAATAAACAAACAAACAAACAAGAGGACTTAATGTTTATTAAAGTATATGAAACAAACTTAGAGGAAGAAATGTTTATAAAGCAGCAGGTAATAAACCTAAAGTGCAATACACTAGTAGTTGGAAATCTTCACACCCTACTTTTGTCATTGGTCATATTAACAAATTAGAATAACAACAAGAAAATAGCCCTAAATTAGGAATTGTAAAAACTGGGAGTATTAGATATGTATAAAACACTTCATTCATGCAAATAAAAAGGCTAATAGAATGGATTTCTCTAATGAACAGAACACCACATGCTCAGGGTTAATTTTAAGTTAATAAAGTCACAAAATAGAAAACTAATTCGATAACTTTTTAGACAACACTAACATGAAGGTAGATATTGTTCATTAACATATAGTTCCAAAATTTGGAAGTCAAACTACATTTATTACTCAAACTATTGAGTAATAAAATAAAACAAAGTAATAAATAAAATAATTGTTCAAAAATAGCAAGCATCAAAACACAAAACAAAGTGAAGCTAGAACTAAGGTTTGAGGATAGTTCAAAATATGTAAATTAATTCATGTAATACAACATATAACATAAGGTATATAAAATCATGCAGTCATATTAACAGTTGAAGAAAGTCTTTGAAAATATTCAACACCAATTCTTGTTCAACTCTCAACAATATTGGTGTCAAATAATGTACCTGAAGACAGTAGAGGAATTTACAAAGAAACCATAGCCCAGCCAGCAATGTGTTCCAAGTTTATAAATTGAAAGCATCATGACTGATATTAAGTACAAAACCAGGATCACCCCTTACACTTTTTATTCAATATGGTTTTGTAAATTCTTTCCACAGAAGTTTTAGGGAAAACATATCAAAGGAATACAAATGAAAAGGAAATTAAACTATCCCGTTATATGTGACATATATATTTAGAAGGCCCTAAAGATTCCTATTTTAAAAATATAGAAACATAAAAGAAAACAGCAAAGTAGCAGGCTTCAAAATACACACAATTCTTATTATATTGTCATAATAAGCATGGAGGTAAGGCGTTTGCCTTTCATGCAAAAGGTCATCGGTTCGAATCCCGGTGCCCCATATGGTCCCCCGTGCCTGCCAGGAGCAATTTCTGAGCATGGATCTAGGAGTAACCCCTGAGCACTGCTGGGTGTGACCCAAAAAGCAAAAAAAAAAATTAGACAAAGAAAAGCCATCTTATTAAAAATAGTTTCTAGGGAATTAAGAGATAGTATAAGTGTCAAAATACAGCTCTTATTTCTAATCCTGATTTAATCCCTGTTTTTATATATTGTTCCACATGCACTCCACGAGTACTCCTCAAGCACAGATCTAATAGAAATCCCTCAGTATCATAGGATATTGCTCCCAAAGTTAAAATGTAGCAAAATGTAAGTGTTCGAACTATTTAGAAATCAAAATCTGCCAGTCTGAAGCCCCCTCCTCTCTGGATAGCTTAAACCAGGTGGTGCAAATTCCATAAGTTCTCCTTACCCCAATTTTGCAGACACTACTTTAATAGGACTGGGATGCAGGGAACCTAAATAGATGTTTTAAAGCTGAGCACCATGAAAACAATCTCTCCAATCACCATGCTTTCAATCGCTACTGGTTAGAAGCCCCCTCCACTCTGGATAGTGTAAACAGGGTGCAAAACCCTCCCATCATAAGCCATCCAGGTCAGAAGTCCATTCTCCTTCTGACAAGAGAGCTCAGTAGGAACTGTACATACACACTTTGGCCATAGTCACACTATCCCACAAATTTCACTGACACCTCAGTCTATACCAGACAATACTAGGCAAACCAGCCTCAACTTATTTCTTCCCTAGAAAATACATAGCTTCCCATACCAAAGGAAAAGAATCAACAAAACAAACTTCAATATCTCTACTATTCTCTTGTATTCTCATGTACATAGAATAAATAAACCCTAACAGATCAACCTTCAACCACCTCCTACGTAAGTAAGCAGACCACATTTAAAAAAAAATCCTAAAATTACAACAAATCAACCCAACCTACATTATGCAGAGAAAAATGGGTAAATTAAGGAAGACACCAGCAGCTGAGGATATTGAGAGAAATCCTAGCAGGTCCTCAAGTCCTCCAAAATGCAGAAACTTCATAGATGAAGACCTAAAATCAGCATATAATGCCTTAGCAATGGAATTAAAATAACCACTAACCAAAAAATTTTTAAAAATCCACACACAATTTATCCAACTCAAAGAAGAATTCTATCAAAAGATGTGAGTGTCTATCTATACAAATGTCAATAAGGAAACTAAAATATATGCTACCAAGCCTCAGTAGCAAAATTACACACATAGAGAATTGCATTAATTAACTTGGAGGAAAAATGCAAACCAGCAAAAGCAAGGATATTAATAAAGAAATAAGAGATCTTGGAAGCCTAGGATAAAACATTCTTTGTGGTCACAGGAAAAGTTCTGTTCTTAAGAGCTTGTGTACTCAGTCTTCTTTAATTAGTTATTTTGGATTTTGAACAGATCCTATGACAAAGGGTCTTCTGATTTCTGCTCACCATTAGGTAGAGAGATAGTGCAACCTGCCCTCCTGCCCTTAGAATGAGTTGTTCTGCTTCCTCATCATCAGCGTGTCATATAAAACTACCCTGCACAAATTGATGCCAGGGCATTATTAAGGCATTCTCCATGGGAAATTTGATTACTGGTGCTGGAGAAGGAAACTATGCCAGTTCTAAGGTTGAGATCCAGGGAAAGAGGTTGGGTAGTAAATGTCCGGTCAGATGTGATCTAAGTCATGTCCCCATGATGATTGTTCAGGGTGGAAATTTTTCCTGTATTATAAAATACATGAGTTCTTACACCTATTACATAAGAAATTATTTCTATATATAAGATTTTACCCATTTAATGTGCCTATGCAGAAAAAAAGAAAAAAATCAAGACAAACAAACAAAAAATGATGCCAGATTGTATTATTGGTGCATTTAGGGGTAAAAATAACAAGCTCAGGGCTGGAGCAGTGGCACAGTGTGAAATATGTTAGGGATCCCAAATTCAGAGAAAAAGCTGGTAGTTACCAATACTTTATATATGACCCCAAAATAGAATGTGAGATAAAATGACAAAAGCATCTCTAGAAAATGGTATTGAAAAAATGATTCACATGCAAAAACCACAACTGAATATATGTCTCACACCAGTATAATTAATGAGGGGTCAGAGAGGTGACACAGTGGTAGGATTTTTTTTCCTTGCAAGCGGCTGATCCCCCTCATCCCAGATGGTCCCCAAGCCAGAAGCTATTTCCGAATGCAAAACCAGGAATAACTCCTGAGTGTCACCAGGTGTGGCCCAAAAACAACAACAAAAACAAAAAAGTTAAAATGGAATCAAAGACTTTGAAATTATACCAAAATCATCAAATAGATCAACAAAAATGGAAACTGATAGAGTCCAGACTCAAAAGATGAGATCCCACAACTGGAATAACGTTTAATACTTTAATCTGTCTAGCAAAAATGTGCTCACACTGGCTGACCAGGGTCATCTCCCAAAGGAAATTAACCCCATCCAAGTTCATAAAATAGATTTCATACAGAAGGGATACAGGGAAATTTAGATTTCTGATGATCTTTAAAATGATTGGCTATTTTCTAGAGATCCCTTCCTACTGCTCCTTTGTCCTTCCTTGATAGGCTACCTGATATGACCAGGTAGCTTGAGGTGATGTTAATGGAAATAGGCTTGTGAAGACCTAGCATGTAATATATACCATCAGGTTCTTACAAAATGGCTTCTCTCCCTGCTCAGAATATGAGAAGCTTGTCATTTGGTCTTTACAAAATGGCATCCCACCTTGTTCAGAAACCAGGTCCCAACAAAACCTCCAGATTATGGGCATCAGAAGGAGCTTCAATAATTTGACTCCAGAAAGAATACATGGAATAAGGAGCTTTTCTTATATATGACCGAGCCTAGTCTGAATCCCTGCACTGCAAACATTTTCTCATGAAAGGAGTCAAAAGTGTTCCCTAAGCACAAAGCCAGAAATAAGCCCTGAGCACATCTGGGTCAATCTGCACCCTCTCCCAATAAATAATAATTGTAATACTGACATAAATAACAAAACAAAAAATAACAAATAAATCTATATAGACAATTTAAAATGTTATTACATGACAAAAGAAACGCATGCTAAAATTTAAAGACACCCTAGTAAATTAAGTGTAAATATTTGCACATACTACATCATATCAAAAGCTTGTACTTAGGACATAGAACAACAACAACAACAACAACAACAACAACAAAATAGAATTATTCCATCTAAGACTTGGAAGAGGATTTGTTCAAATATTTTTACAACGATATAGTATGGTCAGTTGTCATAATCAAAAAGTGTTGTCAATTTTTATTAGGGAAATGTAAATAAAATGTTTATATTTAATTTGATGTCAAATGGAACTAGTTAAATTATATAGTCACAAAAATTCTTCACTATGAGATACCTAGTATTAAAGTAATTTGAAGTTTCTCTAATATAAAAAAGAGCTACATGTAAATGTACATATTTACATTTCT
Organism: Crocidura indochinensis; assembly: GCA_004027635.1. NCBI lineage: Eukaryota > Metazoa > Chordata > Mammalia > Eulipotyphla > Soricidae > Crocidura > Crocidura indochinensis. Next base: position 4,661 of record PVKC010018151.1, read on the forward strand.
GTGTATGTAATATATACATAGATATATATATGAGATTATAATGTGGCACACATTACTGTTAATAATAATATCATCTTGGATTTATAAAGTGATATATATTCATATAAACAGTTATTAAAAGAAAATGTAAAGAAGAAAAAAATTGTCATAGAGGCAGACTGGACTAGAAGAAAGTGGGGACCAGGACAAACTGGTGACTTTGATGAAGGAAAATATGCACTGTTGAAGTGGAATGTTGGACATAGTATGACTTACATTCAATCATGAACAACTTTGTAATTTTCTCATACTGATTCAATTAGAATTTTGTTAAATTATATAAAAAGGAAGTAGACATTCAACGTTTTGCTAAGGAAGGAATACATTATTAGTAATGTTATCAACAGTGTTTATAGATGATTTTAGTGCACGGAAAAATACAAAACTTATTCTAATTCATATGAAAATAAGTTTACTGATTTACAATCAATATTCATCTATTTAATTGAATTGATTCCATTCATTGAATTGATTCCCTTCATTAATTGAGTTCTTAATCTGGAGTTAAAAGCTTCAGAACCTTAGAACATCTTGAAATTCAATTCAGTGTAAAATCTTATCTATGTATTTTTTCCCTTTTAGGAAAAGGATAAGATTATAAAAAGAGATCATGACATAAAACATACTAACTACTAACAAATTTGACTAACCTACTTATGTACTAGATTTTCTTTAAAAAGGAAATGATTGTTTAGTTTCTGTATTTTATATTAGTAGTTGGAATAGATTACTGTAGCTCATTAACTCCGCCCAAAACAACTTAGATAATGAAGGATTAGAATCCCTAGTCAATGTTCATATTCCTTGACATTTATTCTTATCATATTAAAGAATTCACATAAGCAATGTGCTGAACTTAAACGGCTATATGTATTTTAATTACCATTGCTAAATATAAATGGAAATTTTACCTTTGAACAAAACTTCTTCAAAACAATAAGCAATATTTTACTCATAACATTTTTACATTAGATCAACTAGTTTCAGAGAAAAATACTCCCAGAACAAAATATATTACATTCATCAAATTTTTATAGTAGAATGTCAAGTCTTAATTTATTTTTTTCACTTTTATAATTAAAAATATAAATGCAATTTATATATTTATCTTTATGTGCACATAGAAGCATTTGGATTTGGTTCTAAATTGAGCATATACACTCTTTTGTAGGAAATAAAATCAGATATTACCTATGCTCTTCAAATCTGTCTAAATAAACCTTGTTAACATAGCACACATACAAAATGAGAATTTTGACTCACATAATCAAATTAACAAAACTGGCTTTTGATTTTCCCCTTCACAGACTTAATTGGAATCACCAGGTCATATGAAAATTCTTGTCCTATTTTATTGAAATATTTTCATACTGTTATTTATAGAGACTAAATGTTCCCACCAACAGTGAATGAAGGTTCCTTGACTGTATCACTAACAAACATATTGTTTACAGTCTATTTGATATATATTATACTTACTGATATAAAATCAAATTAAAATTATAAATTTATAAGACTCATTAAAATGCATCATGTCATTTTTCATCAAAAATTATTAAGCATGTTTAAAATGAAAATCATGTGTTGATATTCAATGACTTTTTAAACAGAAAGAAGGTATCAGCAAGGGATGGAATTGTTTTATTCAAAAGACGTCCCTATCACATTTAATCCCAGTTATTCTGTCAGAATTTTGTTTTGTTTTGTTTTGTTTTTGGACCACATCCAGTGGCACTCAGAGGTTACTCCTGATTATGCGCTCAGAAATCACTCCTGATTTGGGGGACCATATGGAACGCTGGGGGAAGAGAACCGCGGTCAGTCCTAGGTTAGCACATGCAAGGCAAACGCCCTACTGCTTGTGTCACTGCTTGGGACCCCTTCTGTCAGAATTTTAAACAAGAGACTACCATATCTTTATGTCTTTGAGTATAATTTATGGTCAAGTACATAATTTAAATTTGCTCTTGGATCATCCAATGTAGTCAACATGAAGATAGGTTTCTTTCTAAATTGCAAGCCAGAAAACTAATGGTTAGAGTCATATCAATAAATGTATAATTTATGAGAATAATACAAACCACAAACCTTTGTGAAAATGGAGATACTTTCTGTAAGATGTGAATCAAGATTTGGCTAGGCTAATGGTCATTTGGAGTAATAAAGAACCAGCAATTGTAAATTATAGTTTAATGGGCAATTAGCAGATTCTAATGCTATAAAAATCATTGGCAAGTATGAGTTTAAGGATGTGTGGAAATTATTCATTCTTCCATTGTGCTTCTGGAAATGCATGCTATGGTCTCAGTGGCAAGTTGCCTGATAATTGTTCTTTCTATATATCAATTGAAATAAAGATAATAAACCACTAATACCATGTTGTATAAATTTACTTAGAATAAAAAAAAAACTACCAACATAGGCTTTTCACTTTCATAGCTTTCTTGAATTTATACCAAGAGCATTTTTTTTAATTTGGAGAGCTGTGCAATAGCTATTTTCTTCTAGTTTCCTGAATTTAGTAAATTCTCATCTTTCAATTATTTACTGACCCTCTTTAGAAAAATAAGTGGCAAAATCATTATTTGTAAGCAAATATTTTTAAAGAAATCATGAGAGAGGGCATATGGTAACATATAATTTCTATCCTACTCATAATTATATTGGGTGAAGAACACTGTTCTGTCCACAGAAATTGATTATAGAGATATACATATAGTTATCTATATACTGTTTGATATAATTTTTCTTTACCTTTTATTAAGATAAATATAATACTTCATTAATTTCATTCTTATATGTTCAGTAATTTAAGATTTTAAAGAAATAAATCAAACACTTGATTATTAGTTAGATGAAATTTAAAATATTTTCATGCTTTATATATTAAGGGCTCTTTCAAGGGAACCCTTTGAAGACTTAATTCATTAATAAAACTTATTTTAAAAAGTTAACTTTTAGAAATGAATAGCTGGTTTTATTTAAACTAGTACACTTATACTTCAAAAATTTTAGATTATAGTACTTTTTTTTGAGTCATTCCTGGATCTGGATTTAGGAATCTATTTTGGCAGTGCTTGGGGACCATATGGATATAGGGATCAATATGGGTTGTTCTCATGCAAATCAAGTACCATACATACTGTTCTATTGATCTGGCTAGAGTTCAAAACTCTTTAATTTGCCATAGTTTGATTTTACATTTTTTACACTATTACCTATAAATTGTTTCCCAATGTTTGGTTTGACTTCTGTGTTACTAACTTTAAACAGTCCACACATATGGATAATAGGATTTTCTGAGTATAGTTCTTATCTAATCAAAAGCCAGTTGGAACTCCAAATTAATTCACTTGTAATTTTTATTATGTCCCAAATTCCTCTCTAGTGAATTGATTCTTGTCTAGCACAATTGAGGCAGTTAAAGAGCAATGCAATTCCCTCTGACATGGGCATGGCATCTAGTTTCAGACACTTTCAAACTTCATTTTATAACATGTACAGTTACTTCCCTTTTCAAGTAACACATTTAATTCATGTTTCCCATAGTTTAGTAAGAAGAATTGCTTAATTTTTCTTCTTTTCCAGAAAGCATACAAATTTGTCTTTATTTTAAAACACACTAAAATATCATAAGTATAATTAATATGAAAATATGAACAAGTGAAATCCAATAAAGATAGGAAATTTTTCTTTCCCTGTGCTTTTTTATACAATCATATGAACAAGTGTTGTTTTATAAGTTCAGATTCTTAAGAGCACAAAGACTGGAGATGAAGTAGTAATTGCCAACTAGTAAGTGATATATTAAAAGCATATAAGTGGGTCTAAAGTGCTTCAGTGTATAAAATAATGAACTACAGTATTAGTATAAAAAAGGAAATTGCTAAAATTATGCTATTTTAATTCTTTCTTAGAATAGCTATCACTCTGAATAAGTAATGTAGTGTTTCTTTCGTTCCCTTTCATTTAATATATATATATATATATATATATATATATATATATAGGTTTTAAACACTTCAAACAGTATAAAAAAGTTTCTACCAATAAAATTTATAGTTCTTTTTAATTGGGGAAAGCAGTAGAAAATCATGGTCATAGATGGTAAATAAATGGATCCAAACTATACTTGCATGTAAAATGCAAGTCTTTTTATGCATTATACAATTATATCAAAGATAGAGAGGATAAGAGAGTACATAAATAATATCTATGAATAGATTCATATTTATTTTATAAATACTTTTGAATTGACATTGAGAATACAATATCTCTTTAGCAAAAAGACACTTTCTGAATGTTTAAATATGAATTTAAATGAAAGCACTGCCATCTATTTTTTTTTCTTTTTGGTCCACACTTGGCAGTGCTTAGGGTATCCTAAGGTTCTGCACTCAATAATTATTCCTGATGGTGAATAAGGAACTCCAACCTGGAGTTGCCAGTATTTCAACCTGGGTTGGCAGCATGTAAGGTAAACAACCGACACACTACAATATTACTCCACTTCCAACTCCTATTTTTAATATAAAGTAATATGAGAGTAACTTTTAAAATTTTATGTAACCAATATGAATATGCACAAATTTCTTCAAAGAATGAGTTGGATTAAAACCTCAGTCCATGCTGATATTTCTCTTGGCTGTTCTGCCATTCAAGGTGAGGTTCATCTCTTGTTACATTCACTGGGCCTATACAGGAAGTAGAGACTTTTTCTACAAGATGGTTCCAATACTTCCACACTCAACCTGTTCCATAAAAGGGCTCACATCATGCCTCCTACAGTACACAGCCCCACAACATATCTACTCAACAAATATCTATTCATAGCATTTGAAATTATCTTTTTCGTTAGGATAGGTGGAGAATATAGAGAATAACTTTCAGAAAACCCCTCAGCTTCATTCAAGGGTTCACCCCAAATGCAGCAATAACTCTAGGAAAAACAATTATGGGTTAACACGTTGAAGTCCATAAGCCTTCCTTGATTAGTTAAAAGAATATCACTGAAGACACAAACAACTGCAAACAGTACAGTAAATCTCAGATACTGTCTATAGTGATACCAAGATAAAACTGGTCAGTGAACTCAAAAAAATTGATAGAAAGTCAACTAAGTAAAAAAGTGCGAAAGGTGAAATTAAAAACAAAAAGATCAGAGTCAAAAATGAGGAGCCTGGCAGGTGTTACAAAAAAGTCAATAGAAGCATGAAAATTAGTGTAACAAGATACTGAGTAAAAGATTGAAGAGCTTTGAGATAAGGAGGAAATAATTAAGAAATAGTATTGAAGTATCAGAGTGATGGTGCAGCGGTAGGCATTTGCCTTGCATGGGGCTGACCCAGGATGAACAGAGGTTTGATCTCCCGTTGTCCATTTTGGTCCCATAAGCCAGGAGCGATTTCTGAGTGTATAGCCAGGAGTAACCCCTGACTCTCACATGGTGTGATGACACCCTAAAAAAATAGAAGAGATAGTATTGACATTTCAATGATATTAATACTCTCAATCTCCCAATACAGGAACAGGGTATGTACCCATTTCCTTGTGTCTTCTTTTTATTTCTTGAAGCAGTGTTTTATATTTTTCTTTATACAACAGTTTCAACTCTTTAATTAAGTTGATTCCAAGGTGCTTGAGTTTCTGTGGCACTACATGAATGATATTGATGCAAGAACCAGATGTTAAGCACTATGTATATATAATGCCTAGCAATATGGTAAGAAAACATGAAACTTATCTTTAAATAAATATTAATACATCAATTATTTTGATTTATATTATTACAACATTCACATATCTTATAATAGGCTCTCATATTTTAATATTTAACATTTAACTTTTCTCATTAAGAACCTGTCAATGTATATTAATGTGCATTTAATAATTCATATTCATATTCTAAATTTCTATGCAAAAAATAGCATGTCTTGTATAGTTGTTGCACAAAAATTGAGATGAAGGTGCCACTGAGTACTTCAATAAAGCAACTTTTCTAATAACCTCAAAGTTGTAACTCAAAGCTAAGCACATGAATAAAAAGCACACAACTACATTGCCCTTGCATAACCACAAAATTTTCTTTAATAGATGTATAAATTAAATTGCCACTTCTTTAATATTTCCTATTTTTTCAATTTTATTTATTTTTATTTTGGGTGTCTTTGGGCCACAGCAGGCAACACTCAATGGTTACTCATGCTCCACTCCTGGCAGGCTCCAGTATCATATGGAATGCTGAGATTAAACCTAGATGTCCCAGGTTATCCACATTAAAGGTAAATGCCCTACCAGCTGTCCAAACATTCCAGTCCCTAAATTTGCAATTTATAGTATGTTTGAACATAAAGGTAATAAGAAAGCCTATATAGTATTTGTTGTCTTGTACAGAAATATCTATTACTCTGTAAAGTTGTCACCCAAATAATTTATCTGAAGTTTTTTATTTGGGAGGGGGTTGTTGGACCACACCAGGTAGTGCTCAAGGATTACTCCTGGGTCTATGCTCAGAAAGAGTTGCTGAGAGTCTCTGGGGACCATATGAAACATTTGGGTATAGAACTGGGTTCATCCTGGGTAATCAGCATGTAAGGCAATGACCCTACCACTGGGATAATGCTCTGGCCCAAGAAATCCTATTGAATTGTAATACTGAATTGGTTTCATATAATAACTATATAATGGTGTGTGTTTTCACACACTTTTTATTTTTTTAAAGGCTTTGAGAAACAAAATTTAATATTGCAAAGTATGATATGTATCAGCAAACAAAATGAGCCATTTAGGCAGCAAAACGTCATTTACTTTAAATTTATGTAATTAAATTTAAACAGGATGATAAAAGCACAAAGGGACTTATATATTTTAGATTATTTGATTTCTAAGAAATTTATAGTTAACTGGTACAATTATTACTTTCAAAATATATGACTCATAATTAGTTTATTCATAATGATCCTAAATTACAACATAAGCACTTTGAAATTTATGAAAATAAGTAAATATCTAGTTTTACAAGTAATATCTTGAGATACTAAAATATCAAATTTCTAGAAAACAAATGTCACGTACTTTTAGGGAAATAGCAACTGAATTTATTCTCTATAAGTTACATTTATTTTAACTATCTATTCACTCTTGGTTGATTGATTATATGTCTAATGTAATATCATATATAGTTGAAATTTAGTGCTCTAGAAAAGTTCCTCAATGATTACTGCAGTTCATTAGTAATATATGGGCAATATACTGATAAATCCAGTTCATATTTTGCATTATTCCATAATAATACCCAAAAGTGTGTAATAATAGTAAAGTGGTAGTGGTGTTTGCTTTGCACATCACTAAACCAAATTTGAACCTGGCACCCTGAGTCCTGCCTGGAGTGATCTCTGAACATAGAGTCAGGAGTAGTCAAAAGTTGGAGAACAATCATTCAGGTAAAAAACTTCCTTAAAAAGGCTGAGGTGGCCTTAATAATAGCAGATGACACAGACTTTAGACATATAAAGGTTATAAGAGACAGATAAGGACACTGAATAAAACACAAGAATGCTTCACAAAGTGGGAAAATGTATTTGTTTACTATTCGTTTGATAAAGGACCAATATCCAAGGCATAGAAAGCACTGGTTGAACTATAAAAAAAATAAAACTTTCAAACCTACTCAAAGTGGAAAAAGAAATGAAATGAAGCTTCTTCAACGAAGATATACAGATGAGCAAAAGACAGACAAAAATAATCTATATTGCTAATCATGAAGAAAATACAAATCAAAACAATGTAGTATCTCAAATCAGAAAGACTGGCACACATCAAAAATAACAATAACCTGTGTTGGCAATTATACAGGGGAAAAAGTGACCCTCATCATTGCTATTGGAAATATTGACTGGTTGTATCTTTTCTGAAAGAGAAGATTGACATTTCTCAATAATCTAGGTATTGAGCTTCCTTAGACTCCAGCTTGTTACTCTTGGGGATATACCCCAAAACTACAATGCCGAAAATTATCACTGCAACACTACTCACAATGGCCAACATCTGAAAACAATCTAAGTGTCTAGGATCAGATAACTGGGCAAATTATGAAACACAATACAATGGAAGCATTCACTTTGGAGGAATGTTGAATCGAATTAATATGATATCCTAATACCCCATAATAAAATTGTAAATCACAGTGCTTTAATGGAAGAAAATGAAAAAAATGTGTGTACCATAAAGGCAGATTCAAAAAGGGGTTGCAGAGAAATAAGGAATTGGTAGCAAGAATTGAAAACTAGCAAAAAAAAATGGTGTTGAAAGTAAGAAAATGCTGAATTTATACATTTTCAATAATGAATATTTTATCTCTATTGAATATTTTCTGTATTATCACTCATTTTAATTTTTTTACATCCTAAATTTTTATCTAATTTTTTATTTATTGATGCAGATCATTAGCATCATCTATAATATATTATTTTCTAATATAAGGCAAATACTCCATTTACAAATAAAGCATACTCTTATAGTATCATAGATCCAATTCAGATTGTGCTCTTATGCTATCTATCACATATAAAATTATAATTTCTAGGAATGAACTTTTTTATTTAATAAAAACTTTATTTGAATAGAAAGGAAAAGAGGGAAGCTGGAGCATGAGTATCATGAATTTGGAAATCCCTAAAATGGTAGAAAACACTCTTTACAATTTATTTTTACTAGAGGGGTTGGAAGAACACTCTTACACTGAACTTAATTTATGCAAAATGGGAAGATGAAGCGTCTAAGGAATAGTAGGATGTCTGAAAGGGTTATCTGTTCTAATTCCTGGTGTAGAAGAAAATACTGAAAATGGACCCAGTTAGCCACTCTGTGTCTCTTAATTGGTATAGAGTGTTTCAAGGAGAAATCATGGGATTTAATGCCATCTTTGTGTATAAGTTTGTTGTGTCTGTTGGTCTGTCTTGTCTTAAAGTAGGCCTTTCAATTTTTCCTTTAAGGCTGGTTTTGCATCTGTAAAGTTTCTGAGCTGTTGCTTATCAGTGAGACTATGTATGCTTCCTTCAAACCTGGATGTGAATTGGGCTGGGTGCAGTATTCTAGGTGAAGCATTCATTTCATTCAGTCTTGTCACAATCTCCCACCACTTCTTCTGGCCTTGAGAGTTTCTTGTGTCATGTCTGCTGTAAATCTTAAGAATGCTCCTTTGAATGTAATTTTCCTTTTTGATCTTGCTGGTTTCAGTATTCTATCTCTATCTGTGGTTTTTGTCATTGTGACCAGGATGTGTCTTGGGATGTTTTTCTTTGGGTCTTTTAGCTGATACTCTTCAGGCATGCAGGATTTGATTGCATGCAGTCATTAGCTCTGGGAGTTTCTCTGTGATGATGTCTTTGAATGTTGATTCTTCTTGGGGATCTCCTTCCTGGGCCTCTGGGACTGCAATTATTCTTATGTTGCTTCTGTTGAGTTTACCAAAGACTTCTATTTTCATTTATTCACATTCCTTGAGTCCTTTTTCCTTTGTTTGATAGTTTGCTTTAAGGTTATTTTCCAATTTCTTCTGCTTTACGGAGCTATTTCAGGAGGAATATTTCAGTATACATCATGAGAAATAACATTTACACAATACCATATTAAGAGAAGAATGAACAACAAATTCTTATTTAAAAAGGTAATATATTGGGGCAGGGCAGTGGCGCTGGAGGTAAGGTGCCTGCCTTGCCTGCACTAGCCAAGGACGGACCACAGTTCCATCCCCGGTTTCCCATATGGTCCCCCAAGCCAGGAGCGATTTCTGAGCGCATAGCCAGGAATAAGCCATGAGCGTCACTGGGTGGACCAAAAACCAAAAAAAAAAAAAAAAAAGTAATATATTGTGTAAATCATAGGGAGAGCTTCAAATTATATTGCTTTAAGATGTAATTTAGGGGCCAAAGAGATAGCATGGAGGTAGAGCGTTTGCCTTGCATGCAGAAGGACAGTGGTTCAAATCCCAGCATCCTATATGGTCCCCCGAGCTTGCCAGGAGCGATTTCTGAGCGTAGAGCCAGGAGTAAGCCCTGAGCGCTGCCTATTGTGACCCAAAAACCAAAAATAAATAAGTAAATAATGGAATCAAAACGGAAAAAAATGGAATATCAAGTTAAGTAATTTCTACACTGAAAATGAAATGATTAGAATACAAAGGCACCTATCCAGGAAACATATATCAAAGAACAATGAGATTTCACCACAAATCAGTCTAGTTGGCACATATAAAAAACTTGGCATATCAAAATGAATATATACAAGGAAAACAAAATCCCATTACTTTTATTGGAATGTTAATTGATATATCAATCTCAGGATTTTTATCCTTAAAACTTACCTGAAAATAACTACACAAAGATATTTAAGGCATTCTTATTTATGCAAAATCAGGAAAGAAATTGGACACTGGTTTATAACTCATAATTCCAAATGAATTCACATTTACAACAAATTTGACAACTAATCTGAAACAAATAGAATTTTATGGATCAAAAACTGTAATGAAAACTTTCTTGGAAGATAATAAAATGTATTAAGGATCAAGTAGATTGAAGCAATTTAAAGAGGAAGCAAAACTGAAGTAAGAACAAGATGTTGAAATTCCTCTGGAACTTACCTTGGGAACTGTAGTGGGAAGTGAGGAACAGATATGTCACAACTGAGTCCCTATGGTGCATAGGGTTAACATTTGCTACATAAAGTTCACTGTGTTTTAGAGAGGATGACACTAAGTTCTTAAAAACTGAAAATCTGAATTAGATTCATATGCCATTTCTAGACCTTACAACTGTTGGGAAAAGTAAATTATTTATTTGCTTTTGATTATTTTTTACTTCAATGTGAATATTGTAAGTCTTTCACCTCTAATTATTTTTTCCTGGGATGGGGTGCACAGTTAGTGGTGCTCAGGGAATACTACTGACTCTGTTCTTAGGGATCACTTTGGTGGGGCCTCAGAAGACCATGTAAGGAGCTAGCAGGGCAAACCTTTGTCAATCACATGTAAGGCAGACAACCTATATTTGCTGTATGATTAAATCTTACTTCAATCTTCTCTATGTTCACGTACTCTTTCTTTTGATGTTAAAATATGACTCATTCTCCAAATATTTGAAATTTAAAAAGTGTGAATAATTATTAATTAAAGGCATTATCATGACAGTCATATAATCCCAGAAAATGATTTTTGTTGTTGCATATATTAAGTAAACCAAAATTTTCAGAACTTTGTGCCTTTTATTTTAATTTTTATCATTAAATTTCCTATTGTATCAATATTGAAAATATATTGTTTAAAACGATTTTCTGTTAAATCTTAAATAATATTCTTAAAATATATCTCATTATTTTCTCAGTATTGTTTTACATTTTCTCAGTGCTTTGATGTCAATGACCGTCACTTTTGTTAATTTGTGAATTAAGAAATAATAACATGCACTTCAATGTTTTCTCCTCTTATTTTTTTCTTTGAAATTTTCACATAAACTATATTGTTATCTTTATTTTATCTATCATCTTATTTAAATTAACTTTAAATGTGTTTATGTTTAATTATTTTCCTTGCAATTATTTTTTCTTTTTCTTAAAAGAAAGGCTCTTTTGTTGGATAAAATTTAATTTTCTAAACTGTATATGCATAATCAAAACTAATAAATTGCTTTGCATATTATGATACTACTTATAGTGCGAATATTGCAATTATCCATTATTCTATTTTTCTAGCAAGTGATTATAATTTTGACTAAGCCATGTAAGACTTATTTTAGTCTTGTAGCCCCATGTATTTTCTATTGAGGGTAGATCCTACTGTAAACTGTACCTCGTTTTTTTCTAAATTATGGTTAAGCTCTTCTAGTTCTTTAGGGATGCAATTTATATATAAAGAAAATTGGTCATTTTTATTATTTTATATGTTGATTGATAGGTTGGTTTACATATTCCTAAAAATTAGAAATTTGCTGGGAGGGAAGGGAATTAAAAGAAAAAGACTATTGGGACAATTGTTTTCCTTGAACATTTCTGGGACAATTGTACTCTTATTTAAAAAACATAACAAACAAACAAAAAAGAGGGGAAGAAAGAAGAAACTTATCTGCTCTTTCAGACTTAAGCCTCTCCTGTGAAGAAAATTAGGACTACATCTGAGGAGGTCTAGGTCAAGGACAACTGTCCACCAGGGACTATGCTACAATTGGTAAACCAATTTTCACTTGTGAACAATGCCAGAATTCAACCCATATGTCTCCCATGGTGAAGCACTGTAGTGCGTCATTAACCCACTGTGCCATTTAGCAGCTTCTCTCTGCTTGCTGTCTTGTGAATTAACATCTCAGCTGCCATCACATCAGACCTTAGCTTTATTTTTGCTAGGGGTGCTGCTGAACGAATAGCAGTTCTATGTAACAAATGATCAGGGCACACAGCGCTTTCAAATTTTCAACTAAACGCAATAGCAATTTGCCATTCAATTCTATCTTATCATCATCATTAAAACGGGAAATCACAATTTGAAGGCTCATTGCTATGTGCTGTCAACCTGATATTTTGCAATTTGAATATGTCTGTAGTAAATAATCAATCGTTTTGACTCAGTAGGTGGGATCTGAATTTGGTTCCAAAGAAGAACTCCCTCTAGGGTAAGGTATGTGAGACTCCAAGAACTTGTGAAGTTCCCGCTCAATCAGCAGCTTTGGCTTCTTATTTAATTGATCTGCTATATAATGAAATGTGGATCTGAAGCTCCAAAGTTTAGAGTATAAACCAAATATATATACCCAGAAGCATCTTGATAAAGAGTTTGGATCTAAATCCAAAAGATTCTGTTTTCTGGCCATATTAACTGCTTGAAAATACTGATGCTCAAAATATATGACGAGAAAAGGTACCTGTTTTCTCATGCTGGTTTTGTTTGTCTTCTTAATAAAAATGCAAGGCAGCATATGCAGAAATTGTGCAGAAACACTATTCACATGCTAATTCATTTGTATTTGAATACTTTCTTTTCAGGTGATGGATTGAATGTCAGAATCTAGGAGAATTTGAACACCTCTCTGCTTTAAATTCTTCCATGATCATGTATTAGTGACTGGTTCCTTGTATGATCAAAGAAAACATACAGATCGTCAGAAGGAAGGTGTTGCCCTTTGATGTTTCCGACTGTAAACCATAATGTGTCAAAATTTACATTTTTCTGATGAATATTGCAAGCAATATGCCCAGATTATGAATTCTCTAAGCAGTGGAGTTTGTTTCAGTAGACTTGCAGTCATTTTATTTTATTATTTTTATTATTGTTATTATTGTTATTATTTTTATTATTTTTTATTATTATTCTATTTATTATTATTTTCTTTTATTTTATTATCATTTTATTTTCATTTATTTGGTTTTTGAGCCACACTAGTTGGCTCTCAGAAATGATTCCTAGCTCAGGGGAACATAAAGATAATCATTTCATTTTTTTTGTTTTCTTTTGGTTTTTTTTTGGGACGCACATGGTGACACTCAACTCTGTGCTCAGAAATTGCTCCTGGCTTGGATGACCATATGGTACCCTGGGGGTTGAACCCAGGTCCATCCTGGATCAGTCGCGTGCAAGGCAAACACTCTACCGCTGTGCTATCACTCTGGCCCCAAGGATGATCATTCTAAAGGGCACCTCTCTAGTAAGCCCCACCTATTGCTGCATTTCCCTAATATTAGAGTCTGAACTTCTAGTTCTCACAGACTAAGCCCACCTGGTTTTGAAATTCAGAACATTGATATTACTATATTAAACTGAATAAAACCCTAATTTCTATAATCATTCTCATTACATAAGATCACTTAGAAAATTGGAAGCACATTGAAAGCAAGAAAACAATTTGAAATAAAAGCATGGGACCAGAGAGATATCTTGAGGTAAGGCATTTGCCTTTCATGCAGAAGGTCAGTGGTTTGAATCCCGGCATCCCATATGGTCCCCCTAGCGATTTCTGAGCATTGAGCCAGGAGTAACCCCTGAATGCTGCTGGGTGTGACCCGAAAAACAAAAATAAATAAATAAATAAATAAAAGCATATGCTATATTATTACAAATATAGCTTGGAGAATAAATTTTACTTTCAGTCAGTGACTTTTTTCGAGTGGTGACTTAATAATGTTTCATGATGTTAAAGAAAATGAGACATTTTATCTCTGCCCCAATAATTATATTTTCATTTATTACCTTTCTTAACTGAAAATGCACATGAACATTATTAAAATTTTATTGAATAGCTGTGAGATTGTTATAGTTGATGATTTAGCTTCAATAATACTTTGTTCCAACATTCATTCTTTTACAAATGTAGACTTCCCACCACTGGTGTTCCCAGTTTCTCTACCAACCGACCTCAATCAAGTCTGCTTCTTTGAGTAACACTCTCTCCATCTTTAAATGATTTTTAAGTCATAAATGTAGGTTATTGGGGCCAAAGTTAAGAATATCACAAATTATGTCTATACTTTCTCTCTAAACTTAGGAAATCCTTTGTTATAGAAACTATGGTGAATAAAGCACAATAACCATCTGGTTAAAACTGCATTTCTAGGTATAAATTACCTGTTTATTTTTTATTTTAACACCTTAATTACATACATAATTGTGTTTGGGTTTCAGTCATGTAAAGAACAACATCCATCACCAGTGCAACATTCCCATCACCATTGTCCCAAATCTCCCTCCTCCCACCCACCCCCCGCCTGTACTCTGGACAGGTTCTCCATTTCCCTCATGTATTCTCATTATTAGGACAGTTCAAAATGTAGTTATTTCTCTAACTAAACTCATCACTATTTGTGGTGAGCTTCATGAGGTGAGCTGGAACTTCCAGCTCTTTTCTCTTTTGTGTCTGAAAGTTATTGTTATTTCAAGAATGTCTTTCATTTTTCTTAAAACCCATAGATGAGTGATACCATTCTGCGTTTTTCTCTCTCTCTCTGACTTATTTCACTCAGCATGAGAGATTCCATGTGCATCCATGTGTAGGAAAATTTCATGACTTCATCTCTTCTGACAGCTGCATAGTATTCCATTGTGTATATGTACCACAGTTTC
>PVKC010018152.1:0-13390 GCA_004027635.1 Crocidura indochinensis
CTTTCTTTCTTTCTTTCTTTCTTTCTTTCTTTCTTCTTTCGTCTTTCTTTCCTTCCTTCCTTTTCTTTCCTAATTTGAACACCAGATCTCAACTGTATAACCGACACAGTTCCCTGCAACAGCCCCAGGAATCAACTCCCCCCCAGGAGTTCCTAATACCACTATGACACCAACTTGTGCCAGGTTGATACAATATCCTGATGATGAGGAAACTGCAACAACTTGATCTAAGAGCAGATTGCCCTACCCCATCACCTAGTAGTAAGATGAAATCAGAAGACATCCCATTCTTTGATCTGTGCAAAACCCATGATCACTAATTACAGAAGATTGACTTTGACAACCATGACTGAGGAGAACTTCTGGAACCATAAGTAAAGACTATACCCTAGACTTGGTCCTAGGATTTGTGCAAAAACCAAGATCACCAATTACAGAAGACTGACTACAACAACCATGACAGAGCAGAACTTCTAGAACCATAAAGACTTGATCCCTAAATGTTGTCTTATGATCTGTGTAAATACCAAGATCTCTAATTTACAGGGACTGATTTTTGTCAACCATAACTAAGCAGAATGTTTTCTGGCATTATAAAAGGACCTTGGGGTTCGATAATGAGCATGTTTGGAGCCTGTAATCATTCCTATGACAGTATGTATCAAGGGTGGAAAAAACCTGTACCTCTTAGGTCAAGGGGATTCTCTTTATAATATCCCCAATACTTACTGTGGTTCTAAAAAAAAAAAAGACACAAAACCTTGCCATCCGGTCCTACTCCCCCTTTTTCGTTCTCTCATTGTTTTAGCTGCTGTTTATTTTGGTGGTTGTGTTTCTTGTCGTCTGTTTTTTCACCCCTTTCTTCTTTTAAATTGATATTAATAGCCCCTAGATGGACTCCTTCCAGTTTTCTTTCTCTCATACTTTTTTTCTCTTTCATTCTTTATCTTCTTTCCTTCCCTCCTTTCTCTTTCTTTCTCCCTTCCTTCCTTCTTCCTTTTTTCTCTTTCTTTCTTTGTTTGTTTGTTTCTTTCTTTCTTCCTTCCTTTCTTCCTTCCTTCCTTCCTTCCTTTCTTTCTTTCTTTCTTTCTTTCTTTCTTTCTTTCTTTCTTTCTTTCTTTCTTTCTTTCTTTCTTTCTTTCTTTCTTTCTTTCTTTCTTTCTTTCTTTCTTTCTTTCTTTCTTTCTTTCTTCTTTCTTCTTTCTTTCTTCCTTCCTTCCTTTTTTATTTCCCTTTCTTTCTCTTTCTTCTTTCTCTCCCTCTATTTCTCTCTTTCTTCCTTTCTTTTTCCTTTCCATTCTTGTCTTCCTTTATTTCTTTCTCCCAACAGAACCACAGAGCTTGAATCATCTTGTCTTGCTTCATAAATTGAGGGGGGGGGGGTAAAGTGTATAGTACCAGGAGCAAACAGTCTCATGAACATTGAGTGGAAATAAAAAATGATCAGACCTAAACACCAAACCCAAAGTCAACTACAACAGAATCAAGATACCAAACCTACAACAAGTTATATATAAAAGGGACCAGCTACACTAGCAGTCCAGGGTGCCAAGGGAGGAGGTTTGGGATGCATACTGGGAACAGGGTGGAGGGAGGACAACACTGGTGGTGGAATGCCCCCAATTCATTGTCACTATGTACCTTAAATATAATTGCCAAAGACTTGTAATTGACATTGGTCACAAAAAATTATAAAAATGAGAATAAAAATGTAATACATTATTGATTTACCTGACCAAAGATTTTCAATGAATAAAGGAACATGTTAATATTTTTGGGGGGGAGTAGAGTCACACCTGGCGATGTAAAGGGGCTGTTTTTGACTATGTGATTAAAAATCTTTTCTGGGGGTGCTCAAAGGAACATATGCAGTAACAGGATCAAGTCTGGATCAGTTACATGCAAGCAAATACTTCAACTACTGTACTATATGTCTGCCCTAGTCCATATTACTTTAAACATATGTCAATTGAACACTAGATTTAAATTTTTTTTACCCTACAATGGGTTAATAAAAATCACTAATTTTGTAAAACATATTTTTAAAAAATAGAAGGATTCAGTAGGGCCAGAACTAATTCCCATCAAGAACATTTACATCACAGCAGTCAGTATCCTCATGAATTTCCCTTGATTATTATTTTATTTCATGCTGTGAGAGGTATGATATTTCCTCTATCTAAATAAAGAGAGGTTAACTAGCTAGATAGCGACTAAACTAAGTCTTTGTTTTTTTTGTTTGTTTTTGTTTTTGTTTTTTTGTTTGTTTGTTTTTGGGTCACACCTGGCAGTGCTCAGGGGTTACGTCCTGGCTCCATGCTCAGAATTTGCTCCTGGCAGGCACGGGGGACCATATTGGGCACCAGGATTCGAACCGATGACCTTCTGCATGAAAGGCAAACGCCTTACCTCCATGCTATCTCCTGGGCCCCAGTCTTTGTTTTTTTTTTAAGGAAAAAATTCTCTAGTTTTTATTACATTTGTCAACTTTCAAATTTATTTCTTCAACCTCATTTTAAACCTTATTTCCTCTCACCAAAATAAGAAGGGGATGATTATTCACCTTTCTACTTCATCTATCCCTCATTCCTAGAGATCATATTACCATTGTTTTTATGTGTTTTTTTAAAATAATTTTTATTTTGACCAAAGCGGATTACAAATTGTTCACAGCAATATTTTAGTGACATTGGATCAGGGGCTTTTCCACCATCAATGATGTTCTCCCTCCACCCCTGTTCCCAGAATGCATCCCATATCCCCCTCCTTTGCCCCCTGGGCTGCTAATACAAATGATCCCCTCTATGTCTAGCCTGTTGTAGATTGTGCATCAATTCTGTTGTGATTGGCTTTGGACTTGAATGTTTAAGTCTGATCACCTTTCATTTTTACTCAATGTTCATATGACTGTTTGATCTTGGTACCATCCATTATTTCCCCCTCAATTTGTGAGGCAGAACAAGGTTCAAGTTATATAATTCTGTTTGAAGGAAAGAAAACAAAGTGGGAAGGGCAAAAATCAAGCAAGCAAAAAATGGGAGGAGTCCTTCTTGAGTCTATAATATTAATTTATGAAAAGAAAGAAAAAAGGAGGAAAACATAACAATACAAAAAATCAAACAAAAGAACCTAAAAGCACCACAGCAATAAAGACAACAAAACAATAACCACTGCCCCAAAATAAAACCAAAACAAAGTGCACACACACACAAAAAAAAAAAACCCCAAGCAATAACAACAACAAAAAAATTAATTCGTGCTACTTTTTTTTTTTGCATAGGCACATTAAATATTGGGGAGATTAGAAAGGAAATTCCCTTGGTCTAAGAGATTCAGGGTTTCTCCGTCCTTGAAGTACACTATCATGGGTATAACTACAGGCTCCATACATGCTCTTTTACTCTCCCCAAGGTCCTTTTGTGATGTCTGAAAACTTTCCACTCAGACGTGGATGATAAAAGCAGGCCTCTGTAACTAGAAATCTTGGTACTTGGACAGGTCATAGGATGGAGCCTAGGATGTAGTATTTCTTTCATTTTTTTTTTTTTTTTTGGTTTTTGGGCCACACCCAGTGACGCTCAGGGGTTACTCCTGGCTATGCGATCAGAAGTCGCCTCTGGCCTGGGGGACCACATGGGACACCAGGGGATCGAACCGCGGTCCATCTAGGCTAGTGCGGTAAGGCAGGCACCTTACCTCCAGCGCCATCACCCAGCCCCCGATGTAGTATTTCTTTACAATTCTAGAAGTTATGTTCCATCACTGTTGTTTTATTCAGTTTTCTGTAGTTGGTGGTCTTGGTTTTGTGCACAGATCTTAGGACGAAGCCTGGGATAGAGTCTTTCATTATGTTTCCAGAAGTTCTGCTCAGTTGCTATTGTCTCAGTCAGAACTCTGGAATTAGAGATCTTTGTTGTTGTACAGATCATAGGCCAAAGCCTAGACTAGGGTCTCTTTTACGGACCCAGGATAAGTTCTGCCCAAAATCTTGATTGTCACAGTCAGTCTTCTGTAGTTAGCTATCTTGACGTTTGCACAGAACAAAGGATGATATGTCTTCTGATTTCATCTTATCATTAGGTGGTAAGGTAAGACAACCTACTCTTAGACCATTTCCTTATTGTCAGGATGTCATATCAAAACTGGTGCATGTTGGTGTCAGAGCAGTATTAAGAATGTCCCAGAGGGAGTTTGCGATCAGAAGTCGCCTCTGGCCTGGGGGACCACATGGGACACCAGGGGATCGAACCGCGGTCCATCTAGGCTAGTGCGGTAAGGCAGGCACCTTACCTCCAGCGCCATCACCCAGCCTGGGGGACCAGGCTCCAGGTTCCTGGAGCTACTGCAGAGAACTGTGTCTGAGATCTAGTAAACCAAGTCTTTTTTATGTAGCATATTTTAAATGCTAATATCTTAAGTGTACTGTATATCTAACCTAACAGTTTTTAAAGAATAATGTTGATGATGCTTCAAAAACGGAAGAAATTCAATATGTTTGCCTGAGGAGTCTTCATGGAGTGATCTGCAGTCTATGCAAAAGTCTTTCATGCAATTGCCCAGAAGTTGTTACCAATTGATGAATTCCCCAAAGAAATAATAAATCAAGTAGAATTGACAGGTCATTTATTTGACCAAGGTGTTCAGAAAAATGAGTTAACATAAACATGGCTCAAAATAGGTATCGACTTTGCACCTACATGTCTCAATGGACCACTAAATTAATCATTAATGGTTTCTAGCTCCAAGCATAACTAAATTTTGCTGCCTTTGTAGGCCACTTCTCAATAATGTCCGAATAGACAAATGAAAGATGAATTCAAATAACAAACATTGCTACTTTATTTATGTTTCTTATTTAAAAGGGAAAACAACATTTTTCTTATACACAGATCCTCCATCTCTTTCTAAGTATATGAAGCAGAGGTTTTTTTCCTACAGAAAATAGAGGGCCGGGTGTTGGCGCTAGAGGTAAGGTGCCTGCCTTGCCTGTGCTAGCCTTGGACGAACCACAGTTCGATCCCCCGGTGTCCCATATGGTCCCCCAATCCAGGAGCGACTTCTGAGAGCATAGCCAGGAGGAACCCCTGAGTGTCACTGGGTCTGGCCCAAAAACCAAAAAAAAAAAAAAGAAAAAAAAAAGAATAGAAGAGTCATCAATTTGTTTTCAAATTGTCAGCGTGGAGTTTTTGGAGGGGGTGCTCTTGGCTGTTTTCAAGACTGTGTGTTCTCTAGCTCTGTGCTCTGAGAACACTCTTGAGGGAGTTTGGGGAACCACATACTATGCCAGGGATCAAACTGGGTTCAGCTATATGCCAGGCAAGTGTCTTAACCCCTACAGTTCCCTAAACCTGCCAATCATTATTATATCTTATTGCTTGTATCTTTTTATTGTGGAGTCATCTCTGCAGGTACTGGCAACCATGCACATCCAATGATGTCGAATAATGGGTATGTGATGTTGATGATTACACCAAATCCTCTATGTTTTATGTGGACTCTCCTGTTTGAGCCACATCCACAGCCTTCAATCTGTCTTTAAGCAGAAAACTGACAAGAAGTCTATTTGATATTTTAGTCTGTTTGAAGCATATAAATGCTCTATATATATCTTAGCATTTTTTATTTCCTGGAAAAATGTTACTGGTTAATATAAAAAAGGTATTTATACTGCTAATATTCATAGATATTTATTTACAGTAGTCCAAACAGAGTAAAATCTAAGTTTCCATTAATATATTACTGTATGAAGAAATTATTATGCATATGTGTATATATATGTATATATACATGGAATAGAATACTACACATCTGTTAATAAAGAGGAAACTGTGTCTCTGAGGAGAAAAGCTAGAACCTAAGGTGTTTATGTCAAATAAAATCATTACATATTTGTCTCTTGAGAAAGAGAAATTGGATCAGAAAGCTAGTATGGGGAAAAACATTTTCCAGATTTCCAGTCCTTGTTGGATCTCCAGAACCACATATAGTCTTTGAACATTTCCAGGAGAGATCCTTGAGCACTCTCTCTGAACAGAGCAAGGTGTGACCCTCAAACAAATAAAATAAAATAAAATGGAAACAAAGTCATTAAAAAAAGAAGTGGATGTCCATTGGTGGTGGGAAAGTTGTTCTGGTGAAGGGAGGTGTATATTCTCTGACTGAAACCAAACTACAAATATTTATATATTCACAGTACTTAAATAAAGAAATTATAAATTTAAAAATAATTGAAAATTACAAGAGACCCAAACACTTTGCCAGCTTCAGTTAACCAAAAGAAGGAATTGGATGAAGGATGGGGAAGGGATGGAAGCCTGAACATAGGGAAGCAGGCAGGATGTCCCAGCTGAATAAAAGAAAGAAATTTGGCCAGTGGAATCTAAAAGATACCTTCCATGAGCAGCTCCTTTGACCCAAGCAGGGCTGTGCCCACCTCTATGATTTCACATGGCTTGCTAGTCCTTGACCACCTAACCAGGAGTGCTCAGCACATTCCTAGAGGTGTTTCCTTCTTATTGACCAGTAAGGCTCATGACCTCAAAGATCCCATTGGCTTGTTGCCTATGATCTGGCTGAGGAGTTGTTCTCTCTTTGCCATCCTTGGCAGATAAGAGAAAAGTATTACTAAATACTGAACATGCACTAGTGGACTGTGGTTGAGCAGGGAAAAGGCTTTGCTTTATTTGGGAGAGAAATCTGTAATCAAAGTTCTAATGAGCCTGTCTTTAAGAGTTCCCCAAGATTTTGTAGACTGCGCAGTGATTTGCTCTGAGGTGGATTCTCTGAGGAATTGACCAGACAGATGTCTAAATAAGAGTTAGGGGTTGGTCAAGTCTAGACTGTATACTTTCAAAATCAGAAGATGAAAGACAGTTCCTAGAGAGTTTCTCTCAATGGAATAAATCAATGAACTGCAAAAAAGCAAAGCTAACTCCTAGATTTGGTAAAAATAATCATGGCTGCAGAAGGACAGCAGGAAAGGAGAAATAAATAATAAAGGGTCATTTGGAGGTGAAATGCCACTGAAAATTTGATGGGGGTGGGTAGTGTTTCCTACACATGTACAAAAAATGTGAGCTGGATACCCTGGGAGTCTACAGTATTGTGATCCATTGATAAGCCAATTTTAAAGGCATTATAACGACCAAGAATATTGCTTAAGCAAAGAGTAGTTTCCTACATATGTGAGCTTTGATCCCTAGTACACAAAAATCTAAATGCTTCATTATGTCCCATATAAACAAACCCTGAGACCTAGGAAGGCACCAAGTTTGAAGAGACCTGAGGGAAGGGATGCTTGAAGAGTAACCTGTACTCATGGGCATTATATATTTATAAAACCTTTGTTGCCTGACCATGAGGCACTCAGGAATAAAGAGGATGGATATAGCATAAATATTATCTGAGACATAACTTCAGCTAACATTCTAAAGAATACTCACTTTTCTTAGAGCCTCTCTCTCTCTCTTTCTCTCTCTCTCTCTCTTTGGTTTTTGGGCCACACCTGGTGACACTCAGGAGTTACTCCTGGCTATGCGCTCAGAAGTCGCTCCTGGCTTGGGGGACCATATGGGACGCGGGGGGATCGAACCACAGTCCGTCCTAGGCTAGCACTGAGACACCTTACCTCTAGCGCCACTGAGCCGGCCCCACTTAGAGCCTCTCTTAAAGATTACTCAGATTCATATAAATACACCTTATTAGGAATATTTACGTAGATTAAAATATTCTTTATTTAGTCTTACAGAATAATTACTACTCTCAAATCTAGCTTTGCTATTAGCCTACATGCAGTCACATCAAGGATTAATATTTCAAGTCCCAGTTTAGAATGCAAACATTGGAATAAGGCCTAAACAATAAATAATACCAGTCTTTGGGAACTGACCTTGAGAGCTAAAAACTTCAGATAGCAAAAGCAGCTCAAGAGTGTGAAACTGTCCTATTTCAGAAAATGCCTTGAATAATTTGCCCCTGTGCTTTTTGCTTGGTAAATTAGTTTAATTCTGAAAATATCCCTTGCTAAGAAATAGAATATAAGTATTTCACCTTTTGCTTTGAATAAATGAAACAAAGTTTGAACCCAACTTGAATTTTTGGCCTCTGTTTCCCTGTGATGACTTGGTGTATACACCTTTCTCTCTGAGTAATCTTTAAAGTTTATTCTACCACCATTTCTCTTTGAGGAATACTCATATTCTCTAATCACTAAGACAATAAATTGTGATATATTGATTACGTTATAAAGATAATTTAAAAATTTTTATTTTGTTTGGAGGTCATACACAGCTATGATTAGATCTTAGGTCTTAGTCCTGTCTCTGTACTCAGAGATCAGTCCTGGCAGGCTCCGGATAGAATAAACTTTCATATTTTCTGCTGATGCATGTTATAGAGGATAGTGAAAAGAGATAAAAATAAATTACGGAACAAAACTTGCAACAGAGAAAATTTTAAGAATAGCAAGAATTGAAATGCAGGGGCCCGGGAGATAGCATGGAGGTAAGGTGTTTGCCTTTCATGCAAAAGGTCATCAGTTCGAATCCCGATGCCCCATATGGTCCCCCGTGCCTGCCAGGAACAATTTCTGAGCATGGAGCCAGGAGTAACCCCTGAGCACTGCCGGGTGTGACCCAAAAACCAAAAAAAAAAAAAAAAAAAAGAATTGAAATGCAATCATCACCCATAATGATAAAGTACCTCTTCTTTAACTTGGAAAGTGAGTAGACTCTATACTTTCTACTTAAAGGGAGTATAAATAACCTGAAAATCAGATTAAGAACCAAATGGTGATGTAATACTTTACATTTATGAAGCAATTGCTCATCTTTTTTATTATTATTTCCCACATAATGTGGTTTACACAGAAAGTGTTTTAGAGGTAGTATTTATAGCATATAAGCAGGCCAAATATCTTTACTATCTACTTAATGGCAAAAGTTATACACTCCAAGGGCAAACTTCAGACCTTCTCAAGCTTAAAGGAGAAATAGATTTCCTTGAGCACTCAATTACAAAAACACCTGTTAATTAAATTACATCTTTGTGAACAGATTTACCTTTTACTCATTCCATCTCTTCTTGACTGTGAACATGTGACCCTCCATCTTGATCTATTCATGCTTCCAAAGCCTACTTAATTTTCAAATTCTTGATTAAAAAGCAAAGATATAATATTTAAAAACCATGCAGTCAGAAAGTTGTTGCTGTATGGGCTCCAATTTATCAGGATGCCCTTCCTTTGAATGGCATGACAAATATAGGGCTGTATTAACTTGATGAAAGGAAAATCATCCTACTTAGTTTTAGAGTCCAGTCTTCTTCTCTGGCACACTAATGTGTCTATTCAAAGGGGGTGTGCTCTGAAAGATGACACTGTTCCAAGGATTCCAGTTACATCAATTCTCTGCCTCAACTTCCCAGAGAGGTTCTGTTTAGTTGATTTATAGCAGTTCTAGATTTTCATCTTAATTCTTAGGCCACAATGGTTATCTATTGTCTCTAATTAGAGAATAATTAGTGACACAGTAACACTGTTGTTGAATGAGGCTCAACACAAAGTCTCAGACTCTGTGTGAGGTTCTTGAAAGAAAATGTAGGGTTGCACTGAAAAGGAGGAGAAAAAAACCCTTCAAACTCGACACATTCTAGAATCCTTGAAAACTTGATATTTCCACTCTATTGTCTTTTGTCCCCCTTTAAGGTCCAATATAATTCTATTATGTTTAAATGTTTGTTCAATGTTAAATATGTATCTGTTCTGTGAGACCTTGGGTTATGAAAAAGGAGAGATGTCATATTTTAAGGACCACATGTTTTTAACTATATGTTAGAAATCTCTTTCTCAAGCCCAAGTTTCCATTAACACCACCCCAAGCTACCTGGCCATACCAGGAAGCCTACCTGGAAAAGACACAAGGAAACAGTAGGAAGGTTCTCTAGACAGCAGCAAATTATTTTAAAGATCACTAGAAGCTAGAACCTCTCTATATGCCCTCCCTATCCAATCTGATTTATGACCTTTGGTGGGGTCATCTTCTCTGGAAGATGGCCCTGACTGGTCAGAATAGGGTATATGGCTGATGGAATAAAGTTTTCCTTAGCTTTACTCTAATTCCGTGGTCTTATTTTTCAACTTCGGACCCCAACAGCTCTTAGAAAAAACATAAAAGATAATGTAAAACAGGAAAATAAAGTCTATGCAACAAAGAAAAACTAAAACGTGGTAATAGGTTTTGGGGGAAAGTCTATGATTTACTAAATAATGATATTGAAAAGAACTTGACACCATGACTTAATGATGTTTAGTCAAGTTAATTTTATTATTTTTCTCAGTACTTTTAATATTCTCTTTTACAAATCACACTAAAGTCACAGGTTCTAGTGCTGTGATATAAAATCAGATCAATACTTATAAATAAAAGAAAAATATTCAGTGTAACCAAAAATGAGAAAATTTATTCTTAACTAGAAAATGAATTTGAATAAAGCATCTAATATGATGAAATATTAATTATATAAGATTTTTATAAAATATGAAGTGCATATTATATAATGCATATACTATATATCAAAGCAGCAAATAGAACAGATAAGTTGTATACAAAAGAAAATAAGCTCCTAAAATTTCAGACTGTTTCAAGATACTGGAAATTGGATTGTTACCATCATACATTTTTGAAAACACATTTTACCAGAAGAATCTAATAATCATATTAGATTGAATATATTAATATTGAGTGTGATAAAATAGATATGCATCAATATATATTTTCTTTTTTGGCTTAAGGTAATTTGAAACAAGTGTTTCTGGGTTTAACCTAGATGAGTGACCTTTTGGAAATGACTAAAACTTAAAGCATTGGGGCCTGGGAGATAGCATGGAGGTAAGGTGTTTGCCTTTCATGCAAAAGGTCATCGGTTCAAATCCCAGTGCCCCATATGGTCCCCCGTGCCTGCCAGGAGCAATTTCTGAGCATGGAGTCAGGAGTGACCCCTGAGCACTGCCGGGTGTGAACCAAAAACCAAAAACCAAAAAAAAAAAAAACTTAAAGCAGTCATTAATAAGCACAGGCTTTATCTTTGACAGTGTACTACAATGCAGGTCAATAAAAATAAAATGAAAGCCTGAACAATGAACCACAAAACCATTTAGAGTTTTCTAGTCATTATGTTAAAAAGCAAATAGTGATATGAGTTATAAAAACATTTAAACCATTGGTCAAGATATCATTTTTAGCATGCAATCTATATGAAAGATTTAATGACTAGATCAAGTATGAGCTTTACACTTATATAATCTCTTCATCATTAGTAAACACACTTTAAATGCTCCATAATCACAGAGCTCTGTAACACATTCAAGTTGTTTACTTAATAGGCCATTTTGAACTGGCTCTGCTGTGGTTATGAACCATGCCACCTGAAAGAGCTCCTAATGACTCAGCAACACAGGTGAGCTGGACCCACTCACAAAGGGCAGAGCCAGTGGAGTCCAGACATTTTGTTCTGCTTTCTCTGCTGCCACACACATATCCTAGTCAATAAATCAAAGTATAGCATGTAGAAATAATCACACTACAAGTGTGATAATGGGGAAACAATGAAGACAAACACCATGCATAGAGAATGAAGATGGAGCACTGATGACCTGAAAAGTGCTGATCACTTATTTAGCCTCTAAGATAAGGAGTTTAAAAAATAAATATGGGGGATTCTCTAAGAACTCAGAGAAAGTTTGAATCAAGTTTAATGAACCACAAATAAGAATCAAGAGGCTATGAAGATATAATTGAAAAACTCCAAGCTGAAATAACAGGACTGAAAAACTTGGTAGGTGAAAGGAAACCTTCAGTAAATTCCTCTCTTACAGAGTAACAGTAGCTGAGGACAGAAATAGTGATCTAGAAGATGAGATGCATTACAACTTCATTCAACAAAAGATATTTTAGGCTGGAGAGATTGCATGAAGGTAAGGCGTTCGCCTTGCATGCAGAAGGACAGTAATTCGAATCCTGTCATTCCATATCATCCCTCAAGCCTGCCAGGAGTGATTTCTGAGTGTAGAGCCTGGAGTAACTCTGAAACTGCTGGGTGTGACCCAAAAACCAAAACCAAACTAAACCATAAAAACAAAAAAAGAGATTGGAAAAGAGCCTTAAAATTAATGATCAGACAACGGATAAAATTGTCTGAGAATGTGAAAAGATTAAAATAGAAGTCTTTGATAAACTCAACAGAAATAACATAAGAATCATTGGAGTCCCATATATCCAGGAAGAAAATAACTGGTAAGAATCAATAGTGAAAGACATCACTGCAGAGAATCTCACAGAGCAAAAGACTGCAAACAGAAAAATACTGCATGCCTGAAATACCAGCTAAAAAAGATTCAAAGAAAACCAGCCCAAGACACATCCTCGTCACAATGATGAATCCCTACAGATAGGGATAGAATACAGATAGGGATAGAATTCTGAAAACAGCAAGATAAAAAGGAAATTACATTCAAAAAAGCATCCTTAAGATTTACAGCAGACCCGTCACAAAAAAAACCCCTCAGGACCAGAAGGCAGTGGTCAGATATAGTAAAAAAAAAATCAATTAAATGAATGCTTTACCTACTATACTGTACCCAGCCAGACTCACACTCAAGTTTAAAGGAAGCAATGTAGCTTCATGGACAAAGCTCAGAAACTTGACAGACTGAAAACCAGCCCTAAAAGACAAACTGAAAGGAATCATTTAAAACAAGATATACCAAAACACACCAAAGACCTACATAAAGATGGCAAGAAGTCCCATGAAAATTATATCTCTCAATGTCAATGGACGAATGCACCAGTTAAGAGACACAGAAAGGGGTCAGAGTTGTGGCACAAGTAGTAGGGCATCTGCCTTGGCCACACTAACCTAGAAAAGACCACGGTTCAATTCCTCATTATCACATATGGTCCCCCAAGCCAGGAGTGATTTCTGAGCACATTGCCAGGAGTAACCCTGAGCATCACGGGTGTGGCTCACCCCACCAAAGAGACAGACAACAAAATGGATCAAAAACCTGAATCCAATATTCTGCTGCCTATAAGAAACACATCTGAATAGTCAGAACAAACATAGACTCAAAATGAAAGGTTGTAGAACAATCATCCAAGCAAACAGCTCCCTTAAAAAAGCAGGAGTGACCAAATTAAAATCATATGTCACAAACTTTAAACTCAGAAAAGTTGTAAGTGACAAAGAGGTCATTTTTTAATAATCAAGAAATAAGTGCATCAGGAAGAAATCACACCCCTTGAAATATATACACCCAAAGAGGAACCAACAAAATATTTAATACAAATGTTAACAAATCTGAAAGAAGACATCAATAGCAACACAATTATATTGG